>AWOL01S0016510.1:39134-51930 GCA_000715115.1 Nicotiana otophora | reverse complement strand
ATCCCAAACCGGAGATCCTCACCACTCTTTCGGCATGCTTCAGCATGGAGGTCAACTAGTGGCATAAGGTCAATATGTGCCTCCTCCTCTTCAGACTAGGAGGAATACTCAGATAAAGTTTTGGATGTGTCAAGCCGCTTGCATTAGGATTGCTGGGATTACGGGCTTATAGCAGCCACCCGTCACTTTCCTTAAGTGGTGGGTTGTCGCGATGCTAGATCTTTCTTTGCCATTCCTGACAATTAACAAGGAGTGAGTACATGATAAGGCATGGGTAACATATGGGAAGGAAATGAAAAACAAAGATGCTTCTGCGACCAGTTATGCGATCACAGAACAGCTCTGCGAGCCGCAGAACATTTCGCATAAACAACACACAAAAGCAAAACATGTTATGCGATTTGCAGAAGTGGCCGCAGAACAACTTATGCGACCGCAGATCGGTCGCATTTTGTTCTTCAGTTATAGCCTTTTGTCTGCCTCTGTCTGCGACCATTGTGAAGTCCACCAAACGTTTATGCGGTCACGAATTCAACCGCACATGGGCTTTGAGAAAACTACCTATCATGAAAAATGCAATGACTCTGCCGACCACAAACTAGTTATGCGGACCGCAAAGATCATCGTTCCTAATAAAAAAGGGTATTCTCAGGTCAATGCACACTCATCAAGTTCGTACTCAGTCCCAAATGCACAAGCTCACACTTAGTCACCAGGACAAAATATTAAGCAAATGGACACAACTTTCCATCCCCTTTAATCAAATCCTACCCTCTAATTCAAACACCCAAATTTCGATTTACCCACAGCATGAATTCTTCCCCCAGCGATGCTTTTCAGTCCAATCACTCATAAATGAATACCCATAGTAAGGAGTTGGGAAGAAAGGGGAGGGTAATGAAAGCACATGGCACTCTTCAATTTGATTAAGCAAGAGAAAGGATGGAAATGGACATACCAGATATCAGAAGATGGAGAATTTCGATCCGTAAGCCCTTCCTTTTTAATTCCTTTTTGATTTTGTGTTTTTTAGTGTTTTTGGTCTTTTCTATCTTTTATTTTTGTGTTTTGATTTATGTCTGTGTGTGTGGGAGTGTAAATGAATGACGAAAATGAGTGAGGGAATTAGGGCCTTATATCTGAAAGGTTCGCGGTGATGTAGTGCATCGCATAACATATTATGCGACCGCATATGTGTTATGCGATGGGTTAGTGACTGAGTGGTGCGCAACAGGTTTGCGACCAGTTCTGCGGTCGCATAATCATTATGCGGGCCGCGAAAAGTGAATTTTCACCACATTTATTAAGGCCCAGTTTGCATTTTGTTTTTGCTTGTGTCTACGACCATTATGCGGTCCGCACATCCTTCCGCATATGTTGCCGCAGAACTTGCTTTCCTCCATTTCCTCTGCCCTTGCATCCTATTTCCTTGTATTTTGGGTCACCTGCATTCTAACACACACGTAAAACTGCTCAACACTAACAAATAAACTTACCGAAATTAAAATCTAACTAAAAAGTGTTACCACACATGTGTTGCCTCCCAAGAAGCGCTTGATTTAATGTCTCGGCATGACGATGTTGCACCTATTTTGGATAATCAGTGGTGGGGGCTGGTGTAGGACCATCCTTGAGTGCGAATTGTTCTACCAAGTGCCTTTCTCCAATGGTTCCGAGGTAATTCTTGAGCCTTTGGCCATTTTCTCCAATTCAATAGCGCCATAGGAAGACACATTCAAAACTTTGAACGGGCTAGACCATTTGGATTTGAGTTTGCCCGGAAAGAACTTCAGTCTTGAGTTGAAGAGTAAGACCAAATCACCGGATTTGAATTCCCGCTTCAAAACCTTCTTGTCATGAACAAACTTCATTATTTCCTTATACATGGTTTCATTCTCATAGGCATGAAAATGGAATTCTTCCATCTCGTTGAGTTGTGTCATTCTTAGATTAGCAGCTTCGGCCCAGTCAAGATTTAACTTTTTCAATGCCCACATAGCTTTGTGTTCAAGCTCTACTGGAAAGTGACACGCCTTACCAAAAACCAACCGATATGATGAGGTGCCAATGGGAGTCTTAAATGATGTGCGATATGCCCACAATGCGTCATTTAGCTTCCTTGACCAGTCGGTCCTCTTTGCATTAACAGTTTTTGCTAGAATGCTTTTGATCTCCCGGTTAGAAACTTCAACTTGACCGCTCGACTGAGGATGATAAGGGGTGGCCGCCTTGTGCTTAACTCCGTATTTTTCTAGCAACCCGACAAAAGCTTTGTAGCAAAAGTGAGAACCACCATCACTAAGGATGGCCCTTGGGGTTCCAAACCGAGTAAATATATTCTTCTTCAAGAAGGCGGTTACACTCCTAGCCTCATTGTTTGGCAAGGCAATTGCCTCGACCCATTTGGAGACATAATCTACTGCTACCGAGATATATGTCATGTCGTAAGAGCTTACGAAGGGACCCATAAAATCTATCCCCCACACATCAAATATCTCGATCTCCATCACAAAGTTCATAGGCATCTCATGCCTTCTAGAAATTGACCCTTGTCTTTGACATTGATCACATGACTTGACCAATTGGTTTGCATCTTGGTAGATCGATGGCCAATAATAGCCACATTCAAGCACTTTTGCTGCAGTACGATTTCCACCGTGGTGGCCCCCAACTGGGGAGTCATGACATGCTTTGAGAATTTGAATTACCTCATCTTCCGGAACACAACGCCCAATGATGTTGTCGGCGCAAAACTGGAACAGGAAGGGTTCCTCCCAATAGTATGGCCTACACTCCCGTAAGAACCTTTTCTTTTGATAAGCTTCCAATTCGTCGTGGATAACCTCGCTAACCAAGAAGTTAGCAATTTCGGCATACCATAGAGTGAAGGTGCTAGACAATGCCAATATATGTTCATCTGGGAAGGCATCATTAATTTCAAGATTTTCTTTTGGTCTCCCTGCCTCTTCAAGCCTAGATAAGTGATCCGCAACTTGATTCTCTGTTCCTTTCCGGTCTTTGACTTCAAAGTCAAACTCTTGTAACAAAATAACCCACCTAATCAATCTTGGTTTAGCATCCTTCTTCGCCATAAGGTAGCGGAGAGCAGCATGATCGGTGTAGACTATCACTTTGGAGCCCAACAAATAGGCCCGAAAGTTTTTAAAAGCATAGAGAATAGCAAGCAGTTCTTGCTCCGTCACATTGTAATTCATTTTTGCACAATTGAGTGTCTTGCTTGCATTGTAGACATGGTGAAGAATCTTGTTATGCCATTAACCAAGTACCACTCCAATAGCTACACCACTGGCATCACACATGAGTTCAAATGGAAGAGACCAATCGGGTGTGACAATAATAGGTGTCGTGGTGAGCCTTGCTTTCAATTCCTCAAAAGCTTTGAGGCACTTCTCATCGAAATCAAACTTTGCATCCTTTTCAAGGAGTTTGCACATGGGACTTGCAATTTTTGAGAAGTCTTTGATAAATCGCCTATAAAAACCGGCATGCCCCAAAACGCTCTGAACGCCTTTTACCGAAGTGGGAGGAGGAAGCTTGGAAATGATCTCGATCTTTGCCCGATCAACCTCTATGCCTTGCTTGGAATGTTTGTCGCCCAGAACAATACCCTCGTCCACCATGAAGTGACATTTTCTCCAATTTAGCACAAGGTTGGTTTCCTCACATCTTTTGAGCACTTGCCTAAGGTTGTCAAGGCAATGCTCAAAGGAATCACCAACTACGGAAAAGTCATCCATAAACACGTCTAAGAAATCCTCCAGCATGTCCGAGAAGACTGACATCATGCACAGTTGAAAGGTAGCCGGGGCATTGCATATCCCAAATGGAATCCGGCTAAAGGAAAAGGTCCCATACGA
Organism: Nicotiana otophora; assembly: GCA_000715115.1. NCBI lineage: Eukaryota > Viridiplantae > Streptophyta > Magnoliopsida > Solanales > Solanaceae > Nicotiana > Nicotiana otophora. The sequence goes on along the minus strand of AWOL01S0016510.1, from coordinate 48,052 downwards.
GCATGTGAATGTTGTATACTCTTGATCTTCTAAGGCGATGTTGATTTGGTTGTAGCCAGAATAACCATCCAAAAAGCAATAAAATGACATTCCCGCTTGACGATCAATCATTTGATCATTTGATCGTTGGGATGAGTTCATTTTTGTCGTTTTGAATCACGGTCATGCCTCCTTTCTTTAGCCCACATTGCACCGGACTCACCCAAGGACTATTGGCAATGGGGTAGACAACCCCGACATCCAACCATTTTATGATTTCTTTCTTCACAACCTCTTGCATAGAAGGGTTCAACCTTCTTTGATGCTCCACGCTAGGTTTGCTCTCTTGCTCCAATTGTATTTTGTGATCACAAATTCCGGTGAGAATCCCTCGGATATCCACTATAGTCCACCCAATGTCCTGTCTGTGCTCCCTCGAGGTGTTCAATAAGTGTTCAACCTGCACATCATTAAAGAAAGAAGAAACAATTACAGGTAGAGTTTCATTAGAGCCAATAAATTTATACCTTAAGTGCGGTTGAAGTGGCTTGAGCTCAGGTTGTGTCGGCTCGATAATTAAAGGCTTAGCGGGAGGGGTGACTCTATTCTCTAAGTCAAGAGAAAGCTTCTTTGGGGCATAAGTGTAAGACCCAAGCTCTTCCAATGCATTCACCGATTCCATGTATACTTCCATGTCTTCACCACAAAACATCACCAAAATAGATGCCAATGCCTCACCAAGGCATTCCTCTTCCATGTTCACCTCGACTGCATCCTCTACCTCATCAACATCATCAATCACTGAGATACTTTTGTATGCATGTTGCATTTTTNAATTCTTCCCCCAGCGATGCTTTTCAGTCCAATCACTCATAAATGAATACCCATAGTAAGGAGTTGGGAAGAAAGGGGAGGGTAATGAAAGCACATGGCACTCTTCAATTTGATTAAGCAAGAGAAAGGATGGAAATGGACATACCAGATATCAGAAGATGGAGAATTTCGATTCATAAGCCCTTCCTTTTTAATTCTATTTTGATTTTCTATTTTTCAGTGTTTTTTGTCTTTTCTATCTTTTATTTTTGTGTTTTGATTTATCTTTGTGTGTGTGGGAGTGTAAATGAATGACAGAAATGAGCAAGGGAATTAGGGCCTTATATCTTAAAGGTTCGCGGTGATGTAGTGCATCGCATAACATATTATGCGACCGCATATGTGTTATGCGATGGGTTAGTGGCTGAGTGGTGTGCAACAGGTTTGCGACTAGTTTTGCGGTCGCATTATCATTATGCGGGCCGCGGAAAGTGAATTTTCACCGCATTTAATAAGGCCCAGGTTTCATTTTCTTTTGCTTGTGTCTATGACCATTATGCGGTCCGCACATCCTTCCGCATATGTTGCCGCAGAATTTGCTTTCCTCCATTTCCTCTGCCCTTGCATCCTATTTCCTTGTATTTTGGGTCACCTGCATTCTAACACACACATAAAACTGCTCAACACTAACAAATAAACTTATCGAAAGTAAACTCTAACTAAAACGTGTTACCACACATGTGTTGCCTCCTAAGAAGTGCTTGATTTAATGTCTCGGCATGACGATGTTGCGCCTATTTTGGATAATCAGTGGTGGGGGCTGGTGTAGGACCATACTTGAGTGCGAATTGTTCTACCAAGTGCCTTTTATCCAATGGTTCCGAGGTAATGCTTGAGCCTTTGGCCATTTTCTCCAATTCAATAGCGCCATAGGAAGACACATTCAAAACTTTGAACGGGCTAGACCATTTGGATTTGAGTTTGCCCGGAAAGAACTTCAGTCTTGAGTTGAAGAGTAAGACCAAATCAACAGATTTGAATTCCCGCTTCAAAACCTTCTTGTCATGAACAAACTTCATTATTTCCTTATACATGGTTTCATTCTCATAGGCATGAAAATGGAACTCTTCCATCTCGTTGAGTTGTGTCATTCTTAGATTAGCAGCTTCGGCCCAGTCAAGATTTAACTTTTTCAATGCCCATATAGCTTTGTGTTAAAGCTCTACTGGAAAGTGAAACGCCTTACCAAAAACCAACTAATATGATGAGGTGCCAATGGGAGCCTTAAATGATGTGCGATATACCCACAATGCGTCATTTAGCTTCCTTGACCAGTCAGTCCTCTTTGCATTAACAGTGTTTTTCTAGAATGCTTTTGATCTCCCGGTTAGAAACTTCAACTTGACCGCTCGACTGAGGATGATAAGGGGTGGCCGCCTTGTGCTTAACTCAGTATTTTTCTAGCAACCCGACAAAATCTTTGTAGCAAAAGTGAGAACCACCATCACTAAGGATGACCCTTGGGGTTCCAAACCGAGTAAATATGTTCTTCTTCAAGAAGGCGGTTACACTCCTAGCCTCATTTTTTGGCAAGGCAATTTCCTCAACCCATTTGGAGACATAATATACTGCTACCGAGATATATGTCATGTGGTAAGAGCTTACGAAGGGACCCATAAAATCTATCCCCCACACATTAAAGATCTCGATCTCCATCACAAAGTTCATAGGTATCTCATGCCTTATAGACATTGACCCTTGTCTTTGACGTTGATCACATGACTTGACCAATTAGTTTTCATCTTGGTAGATCGATGGCCAATAATAGCCACATTCAAGCACTTTTGCTGCAGTACGATTTCCACCGTGGTGGCCCCCAACTTGGGAGTCATGACATGCTTTGAGAATTTGAATTACCTCATCTTCCTGAACACAACGCCGAATGATGTTGTCGGCGCAAAACCGGAATAGGAAGGGTTCCTCCCAATAGTATGGCCTACACTCCCGTAAGAACTTTTTCTTTTGATAAGCTTCCAATTCGTCGTGGATAACCTCGCTAACCAAGAAGTTAGCGATTTCGGCATACCATAGAGTGAAGGTGCTATACAATGCCAATATATGTTCATCTGGGAAGGCATCATTAATTTCAAGCTTTTCTTTTGGTCTCCCTGCCTCTTCAAGCCTAGATAAGTGATCCGCAACTTGATTCTCTGTTCCTTTCCGGTCTTTGACTTCAAAGTCACACTCTTGTAACAAAATAACCCACCTAATCAATCTTGGTTTAGCATCCTTCTTTGCCATAAGGTAGCGGAGAGCAGCATGATCGGTGTAGACTATCACTTTGGAGCCCAACAAATACGCCCGGAAGTTTTTAAAAGAATAAAGAATAGCAAGCAGTTCTTGCTCCATCACATTACAATTCATTTTTGCACAATTGAGTGTCTTGCTTGCATTGTAGACATGGTTAAGAATCTTGTTATGCCATTAACCAAGTACCGCTCCAATAGCTACACCACTGGTGTCACACATGAGTTCAAATGGAAGAGACCAATCGGGTGTGACAATAATAGGTGTCGTGGTGAGCCTTGCTTTCAATTCATCAAAAGCTTTGAGGCACTTCTCATCGAAATCAAACTTTGCATCCTTTTAAAGGAGTTTGCACATGGGACTTGCAATTTCTAAGAAGTCTTTGATAAATCGATTATAAAAACCGGCATGCCCCAAAACGCTCCGAACGCCTTTTACTGAAGTGGGAGGAGGAAGCTTGGAAATGATCTCGATCTTTGCCCGATCAACCTCTATGCCTTGCTTAGAATGTTTGTCGTCAAGAACAATACCCTCGTCCACCATGAAGTGACATTTTCTCCAATTTAGCACAAGGTTGGTTTCCTCACATCTTTTGAGCACTTGCCTAAGGTTGTCANTCCTTAATCATGTTGGTCAATCAAGGAGTACCATATGCAATTCCACCCGTGGTGTCTTCCGAGTGCCAAGCTTGGTTATGTTCTGCTATCTTGTCAAAGATTTGTGTCACCCTTGCAAATGTTTTATCCACAAAGGATCCATCCGCTGCAGTTTTTGCTATGGATTGGTTCATAGGATCCAAGCCCATGTAAAACTTCTCCAACAAAATATTATTCGAAAAACCATGATTCAGCGACCTTATCAAGTATAACTGGAATCTATCATATGCTTCATGTAGATGCTCTCCCGGTAATTCCTTGAAGAAGAAACTTTTATCCCAGAGTTCGGACTTCTTGCTTTGCAGAAACCATTTTTCTAGGAAAGCTCGGACAAGTTCAGGCCAAGTATGGATGGAATTAGGAGGTAGGTTTTGGATCCATTGTCTTGCCTCTCCAGCTAGAGAGTACTTGAACACCATCAANGAAGTGACATTTTCTCCAATTTAGCACAAGGTTGGTTTCCTCACATCTTTTGAGCACTTGCCTAGGGTTGTCAAGGCAATGCTCAAAGGAATCACCAACTACGGAAAAGTCATCCATAAACACGTGTAAGAAATCCTCCAGCATGTCCGAGAAGACTCACATCATGCACAGTTGAAAGGTAGCCGGGGCATTGCATATCCCAAATGGCATCCGGTTAAAGGCAAAGGTCTCATACGAGCATGTGAATGTTGGCTACTCTTGATCCTCTAAGGCGATGTTGATTTGGTTATAGCCAGAATAACCATCCACAAAGCAATAAAATGACATTCCCGCTTGACGATCAATCATTTGATCATTTGATCGTTGGGATGAGTTCATTTTTGTCGTTTTGAATCACGGTCATGCCTCTTTTCTTTAGCACACATTGCACCGGACCCACCCAAGGACTATCGGCAATGAGGTAGACAACCACGACATCCAACCATTTTATGATTTCTTTCTTCATAACCTCTTGCATGGAAGGGTTCCACCTTCTTTGATGCTCTACGCTAGGTTTGCTCTCTTTCTCCAATTGTATTTTGTGATCACAAATTCTGGCAAGAATCCCTCGGATACCCACTATAGTCCACCCAATGTCCTGTCTGTGCTCCCTCGAGGTGTTCAATAAGTGTTAAACCTGCACATCATTAAAGAAAGACGAAACAATTACAGGTAGAGTTTCATTAGAGACAATACATTTAAACCTTAAGTGCGGTTGAAGTGGCTTGAGCTCAGGTTGTGTCGGCTCGATAATTAAAGGCTTAGCGGGAGGGGTGACTCTATTCTCTAAGTCAAGAGAAAGCTTCTTTGGGGCATAAGTGTAAGACCCAAGCTCTTCCAATGCATTCACCGATTCCATGTATACTTCCATGTCTTCACCACAAAACNCATTTATATCCTCAATATACTCATCTATATCCGCAAAAATATTCTCTTCTTTCGGCGCGCCCATGTTTACCTAATGACACCAAGCAAAGCAAGCAAAATCTGATGGAATAGAAGAAGACATAAATTAAAGAACAAACTATTTAGTAATTTCAAAACCATATTCCCCGACAATAACGCCAAAATTTATACGCTCAAATTACACCTAAATAAATGGTGTAAGATGGTCAATGTCAAATATAATAACCCAACTAGATTGGGGTCGAATCCCACAGGGAATAGGTGTGAAAAAGATTACTTGAGTAGTGCAAAAATTGACTTAAGTCGTAATCCTACTCCGTTAGTTTAAAAAGAGAGTGTTGTGATTGTGAATTATTAGGAAAACTATTTTGTTACGAGAATGTAATTAATTCAATTAAGGAAACCAAGGTTGTGTCCCCATCAATGGAATGTAAGGCTATCAGTGTTAATATGATATATTTCTAATGGAAGGCCCTTTATATGCAAATGGTTCGTAAATGACTACCCAATATTTCCCAATAATTAGCTAGTATTTTCTCTTTATGATTTTCCCAAATATAAAAAAGTTACACTTAAGAACAACCAATATTTCCCAAATAGAACCCACTTATTCCTAAGCGATTCTATTAAACAAGGTTTAAAGCCTTGAGTTTTTGCTATTTAATTCTAGCAAACCTAACCCAGTTTTCCAAGTAAATATAGAGTAAAATGGCATTAGTCAATATTTGCAACCATCAACAATAAATGAAGTGTGAGAAATGAACAGATATCAACCAACCATTATATAGTTATTCAATGGTAAACACCCATTAACATTACACCCATTTAGGGTCCACAACCTTAGTATTTAAAACTAGCTATTCATACTAGAATCCAAGAACAAAGTAATAAATAAAGTCATAAATCTTACAAAGATCACAAGATTCTCTCTTCCAAAGCTTCTAAAATTATGGTGCATTCAATGCTCTAAGTGTAGCCTCTTTTTCAGACAAGATGTCCTACAATAACCCTATTTTTTCTATTTATAATGGGCTAAAAGTCGGGCCATGCAGGTCAAGTATGCGATCACAGAATGGATCGCAGACAGCTTTCGCAGTTTGCATATCTTCACTTTCCTTCGCAAAGTTGGTTGCCCGGATCTGCAGTGTTCCGTGGCATTTCTGTTATGCGGGCGCATATCCATTTCGTGACTGCATATCATACCGTAGAATCATCTTCTCAGACACTCTTTTTGCATTTGTGCGATCACCATGCGGTCCGCACAAGAGTTATGCGACCGCATAATAGATCGTAGAATCCACTCTCACAACTGGGTTGGACTGCTTCACTCTGCGGTTGGTCTGCAGCCCGCACATCATTTATGCGGTCTCAAACCTGCGACATTTCTGCTCTTCTACTGGTTTTTGTCATCTTTAATAAATGAGCTAAAGTCTATGTAATTAGTATCAAAAAATGCTGAAATTCTACGGCGCATCAAGGCTAAGCACTGCTTCCATTATTGCATAAGGCTAAGCACTACCTTCCTTTGCATGAGACTAAGCACTGTCTCCATCACATTGCATGAGGCTAAGTACTGCCTCCATTTTTGCATAAGTCTAAACGTTGCCTTTCCTTGCACAAGACTAGGCGTTCTTTCCATTACATGAGGCTTAGCATTGCCTCCATTATTGCATAAGGCTAAACGCTGCCTTTCTCTGCATAGGGCTAAACACTGCCCTCATCACATACAAGGCTAAACGCTGCCTTGTCTCATTCTCGCATACGACTAAGCATCACATATTCCCTCTATCAAATGATTGATATCGTCGCATCTTTGCATTTCATAGGCTAAAACACCGCCACATTGTACGAAGGCGTCATAGTCTGAAGGCATCATCCTCATAGCCCAAATACATCATGCCATGGCCTGAGGATCTCTCGAAATTGCATATCATTAATCAAAGGCATCATAGTCTAAAGGCACCATCCTCATGTCCAGAGGACACCATTTCATGGCCTGCGAATCCCTTATCATATGCTTCATGGCCCAGGATATCATAGTCTAAGGATATCATCCTCATTGTCCACAGAGCACTCCCATGGTCCGAAGGGAGTCTGCATCATGTTTAAATTTCCTAAATAACCCTATATATTCACGTGCATCGTGTTTTAAGTTTTGCAGGTAACTTGGTAGGTAATCATTCTACAAACGGGTGCAATTCTCGCTCCGGTTTCTGTTCATAACGTTCACATCCTTCGATCATCTAAGATGTAACCAATGACCGGCAATTGATTACTCTTTGTTCTGTAACTCCCCAATCATTTATATCAAATAGTCGTAACACTAAAATTCGCATTCATAGCTCCACATGAAATTATCCGTTACTGACGACACTATCCTATCCAAGAAATCCTTATTCTAAGCACACGACCACTCTTATAACAATTCCATCAATTTTGTTCGCCGTTGGATCCAGAACTACACACGTCCTAATTCCCGTAACACTAGGGATATGTAGGAAACTCAGGAACCAGGGTTCGACCGCCGTTGTTCAAAAAATGCATCATCCTCACTCATTTTAGACATAATTGGTTAACATTTTCTTTACCCAACAACTCTTTCATCATTCCGGGTAAAGACGGGCAGTTGTTGATATCCAATTTTGCTCTCATATTTTATAAATTTCATATATAATTTCAAAATATCATTTTTGCATCATCGCCAATTTACAAGAGGCATATAAGTATTTTCTATAATTTTCCATAATCTTTAAGGCTTTAAAACTGATTTTCTTGCATTTAAATTGTTCAAATATTTATTAACTACCCTTTCAAATTATTTTGTGATGACTTAATCATATAAATTTATTATTTACAACCACATATATGATTTATAGTATTTTTACTTTATTTTATATAATTACATTTGTATTTTGAGCTATTTGTACAGTTTTACAATAATAGCCTATATTCTATACATAACTACATTATTTACATTGTTTATACTATAATAGCATTTTTATACCTTTATAATGATATTGTATTATTTTCAATCATTTTACTACGTAAGTAATATTTTTATTATATATGAATTACTTTTTATAAATTATTTTAAACAAACTTCGTATATTTAATTTATAGCCCAATATAAGGCTGATTTCGGACCAACAATACAGGACCAAACACTTAGCCCCCTTCATGTAATCCCACAGTAGCCCAACCAAATGACCCCTTTTAAAATCTGGTCGCGACCCGTCACCTTTGACCCTCCCCGTTTCCTATTTAATCTTGGTCGTTGACCTCAAGTGATCAACGACCCATAATAAACCGCCCTCTCTCCTTATATCTTTCACCCCCAAACCTTAGAGACACTTTTCCATTTCTACCGCCTCTACTCTCTCAACTCCTCTCTTCTTTTTACAAACCCTAGCCACTGTAGCCCTAAATCCTCTCCAAATACGGCCACTTCGAGGCTCTTGTGAACTCTAAAGTACTGGGGGTTTGGGGTTTCCTCGTTCTCCAATTGTTTACTTTGTTCGCAACTAGTTAGTACGTTATACTCTCGTAATTTTACTTCCCTCTGATTGTGTTTATGTTATGTGCATTAGCATTACTGGGATTCCTTTGAGTTTAATGTTATGCCACTTTGTGTACAAGACTGCTTGTTTTAATGCCTTCCTGTAGTTTTAATTCTGTTCTAGTCCTGATTCTCGCATAGATAGTAAGTTGATTAATGACTTGTTTGATGTTTATTGCATCTTGTTCGGATTTCTTGGAAACCATGTCATTTCTTAGAGTTGCTTTCTTCTTGTTGAA
>AWOL01S0016510.1:0-26563 GCA_000715115.1 Nicotiana otophora | reverse complement strand
GGGGGGGGGGGTGGTGGTTAAGTAAAAGAAACTAATTAATAGGAAAGAAAAGAAAAGAAGAGAAAAGAAAAGAAAAGTAAACAAAAACAATAATAATAATAATAATAACAAATTCTGAACCTGGTACCGCCTCATCCACTGTCGATCGCGTCCAATCCGCGGCCGCGGATGAGGAACAGTGAGGGGGACAAAATCCGCGCCCCAATCCGTAGTCAAGTCTGTGGGCGCAGACTTACGGCAGTGAAGGCAGTAAAATCCGCGGTCGACTCCGCGGTCGAATCTGCGGGCGCGGACGGGGGGGCAGTGGTCTGTGCAAAATCTGCGGCCTACTCCGCAGTCCAATCCGCGGCCACGGATATCAATCTCCAGCAAAGTTTTGTCTTTTTTGCACTTTTACCTATCTCCAGGTTCATTTCGTCCACCGAATCATTCCGATGCGCATAATTTTATCCTTGTACATTAGTAGCTCAGTCAATGCCATTCAAAATAAATTACAAAAATAAGAGTAAAGAAAAATAATGGGTTTCCCCACAAAAAGCGCCTGAGTTAACGTCGCGGCATGACGATTTACAACAAACCATGGGTTGCCTCCCAGGAAACTCCTGATTTAATGTCGTGGCATGATGCAGGCTTTCATTGTTACTCTTCACTCGTGTATTGGGGCTCTTCCAAAGATATCACCACTCTATCCCCCTTTTCTTTGACCATTCCAAGGTAATGTTTCAACCTTTGCCCATTCACCGTGAACTTATTTGTCCCATCTTCGGATTCAATTTCTACAGCTCCACTTGAGAACACTTGCACCAATCTGAAGGGTCTTGACAATCGAGACTTCAACTTACCCGAAAACAATTTCAATCTCGAGTTGTATAACAACACTAGATCTCTGAGTTTGAAATTCCGATCTAGAATGTGCTTATCATGCATCATTTTCATCCTTTCTTTGTACAATCTTGCATTCTCAAATGCATGGAACATGAATTCCTCAAGTTCATGTAACTGAGTGTCTCTGCTGGTGCTTGCGGTCTCCATATCCAAATTCAACTGCCGCAGTGCCCAAAGGGCTTTATGTTCGAGCTCTACTAGAAGATGGAATGCTTTTCCAAACACCAACTTGTACGATGACATACCAATTGGAGTTTTGAATGATGTGCGGTACGCCCATAATGCATCATCCAGCTTCTTTGCCCAATCAGTCCTTATCGCATTCACTGTCTTGGTCATGACACTTTTGATTTCCCTATTGGACACTTCAATTTACCCGCTCGTCTGTGGGTGGTAATATGTGGCTACCTTATGGCAAACTCCATACTTTTCCAATAGTCGTGCGAACGCTCTATTGCAAAAATGGGTTCCGCCATCCCTGATTATAGCTCTCGGGGTGCCAAAACGTGTGAAGATATTTTTCTCTAGGAAGTCTTTCACCCCTTTTGCATCATTGGTTGGGAGAGTCGTCGCTTCGAACCATATGGAGACATAGTCATTTTCCACAAATATGTATTTGTTACCATAGGAGCTAACGAAAGGACCCATAAAGTCAATCCCCCACATGTCAAAAACCTCCACCTCTTGAATTGTGGTCATCGGCATCTCGTGACGTCGAGATATGTTGCCTGTCCTTTGGCACTCATCGCAACTTTTTACTCAAGCATGGGCATCCTTGAACAGAGTTGGCCAATACAACCCCGATTCCAACACTTTTGCTGCTGTCCGGATTCCTCCAAAGTGTCCACCATATGGTGAGGCATGGCAACCCTGTAAAATTGAAGGTTGATCTTTCTTGGGGATACACCTCCGGATCATGTTATCTACACATATTCTACAAAGTAGAGGTTCATACCAATAATAAGATCGATAATGGAGAAAGAACTTTTTCTTTTGAATTGAAGAGAGTTCATAAGGTACAATACCGCTTGCTAAATAGTTAACACCCTTTGGGTGTAAAGCCTCACAACCCTTAATATTTGGTCTTTTCATCACCGAGTTCTCATTCTACTACTTCTAAGTGATCCTACAATCCTAAATAGACGTAACAAACACCAATTCTCATCACCTAAATATTTACAACAATCATAAGTCCACAATCAAAAAGCCTACCATAGTTCATATGGTTCTCTTTATCAAACCCATTTACTATTCTATCAAAACTCACCAATTCATAGCTATAAATGATTTGGGAGTAGAAGCATTACCTTTTTGAAGTTCAATCCTCTTGAATTCGATTTCTAGCATATCCTTTCTCAACAATGGTGTTTCGATCGAATATCTTGGATGACAGAGGGACCTTGGGGAAGTTACGTTCTTGAGAGCGTCCCTTTCTAGAGTAGGTTTACGTGTTTGGGGTGTGGGGTAACAATATAGGGCTTTTAAATAAGTGAACACATCCTAAAATTGAGGAGGAACATAAAAATAGCTAAGGTAAACCTCGCTTGCACGAGGCATTATCAGGGGTGCCGAAATAATTATGCAAGGCACCATCATAGGCGCCAAGATTACAGTGCCTTGCATTGTCTGGGACATTGAGGAAGATGCCCTGGACAGTGTTTAAGGCCCAGTACAAATTTTAACCAAAAACTCGGGTTTTTATGGTGCCAAGATTGATTCATGCGTTACCTTACGGATTTAGAGGAAAATGTTTCATAGAAGAACGCATTTTTGCGGCCCATTATGCGGCCGCATAATCACTCTACAGACTGCATAATGGTCGTAGATTGAAGCAGAAAGTTTGGCCAATTTGAGGTTAAGTTCCAGTGGTTCGATGCTTATGAAAGGATCTTCCAGGAATAGAAATCAAGGTTGACTTCAGCACCGGTATTGACCCTGCCAGAGGGTACCGAGGGGTTTGTGGTGTATTGCGATACTTCAAGGATCGGTCTTGGGTGTGTATTAATGCAATATGGTAAGGTCATAGCACATGCTTCAAGGCAACTTAAGAATCATGAAAAGTACTATCCAACTCATGACTTAGAGCTTGCGGTTGTGGATTGTGCATTAAATATTTGGCATCATTATTTGTATGGAGTCCATGTAGATGTATTCACGGACCAAAAGAGTCTTCAATACATTTTCAAGCAGAGGGAACTTAACATAAGGCATAGAAGGTGGCTTGAGTTTCTCAAAGATTATGACATCGACATTTTGTATCATTCGGGGAAAGCTAATGTGGTGGCGGATGCTCTTAGTCGGGAAATCTATGGGTAGTTTGGCTCACTTGGAGGCATGTCAAAGGCCCTTGGCCCGGGAGGTTCACTAGTTGGCCGGTTTTGGAGTTCGTCTTACGGACTCTAATGAAGGAGGAGTGATTGTGCAAAATAGGGCGGAATCATCGCTTGTGGTGGAAGTCAGGGAGAAACAATATAATGATCCAGTGTTGGTGCAACTGAAGGAAGGGATTCATAAACATAAGACTATGGCATTTTCTCTTGGCATGGATTACGGTACATTACGGTACCAAGCACGACTATGTGTTCCAAATGTAGATGGTCTTCCGGAAAGAATCATGGCAGAAGCTCATACTTCTAGATATTCTATGCACCCAGGCACTACAAAAATGTATCATAATCTCAAGGAAGTTTACTGGTGGAATGACATGAAGAGGGGTGTGGTGGACTTTGTGGTAAAATGTTCAAACTGTCAACACGTGAAGGCCGAGCATCAAAAGCCCGGTGGGTTAGCTCGGAGTATAGAAGTTCCAATGTGGAAATGGGAAATGATCAATTTGGATTTTGTGGTAGGGTTACCGCGCACTCCACGTAAGTTTGACTCAATTTGGGTGATCGTGGATCGACTCACGAAATCAGCTCACTTTCTTCTAGTTAAATTCACCGTCACTGCGGGATAGTATGCTCAATTGTATATCAAGGAGATAGTCAGGCTTCATGGCACTCCAGTTTCCATCATTTCCGACCGAGGGGCCCAATTCACAACTAATTTCTAGAAGAACATTCAGCAAGGTTTGGGTACGCAGTTAAATCTTAGCACGACTTTCCATCCACAGACTGACGGGCAAGTAGAGCGGACTATTCAGACGCTCAAGGTCATGTTGTGTGCGTGTGTGATTGACTTCAAGGGTAGCTGGGATGATCATTTGCTGCTCATAGAATTTTCTTATAACAACCGCTTCCATACCAGTATTCGGATGGCGTCGTTTGAGGCCTTGTATGGTAGAAGATGTAGATCGCCGATTGGGTGGTTCGAGGTTGGAGAAGCTGAACTAATAGGACCAGATATTGTGCATCAGGCTATGGAAAAGATTAAGATTAAAAAGAAGCGGTTGAGAACTGCTCAGAGTTGTCAAAAATCGTATTCGGATGTTCGTCACAGAGACTTAGAGTTCAAGGTAGATGATTGGGTATTCTTGAAGGTATCTCCCATGAATGGGATCATGCAGTTTGGAATGAAAGGGAAATTAAGTCTGAGGTATGTCGGGCCGTACAGAATCATTCTAAGGATAGGTCAGGTGGCGTACAAGCTTGAGCTACCACTTGAGATGTCATTAGTGCACCCGGTATTCCATGTGTCCATGTTGAAGAAGATAGTTGGAGATCCGTCCACTATTGTGCTGATTGAGACCATCGAGGTTAGTTAAAAAGAATCATATAAAGAGATTCTGGTTGCTATCCTTGACAAGCAGGTCCGATAATTGTGGAACAAACAAATTGCATCCGTAAAGTTATTAAGGAGAAACCAGCAAGTCGAAGAAGATACTTGGGAAGTCGAGAATGAAATGAAAAAGAAGTACCCTCATTTGTTTGAAAAGCCATGTAATAGCTCTATAAAGTTTTCCCCACTAAATATTTGTATTACTTGTTCGGCTTATATAAAGACACTCCGTTCTAGTTATATGTCCCCCCATGAGGCTTCGGTTGGTGTTATTTTGCATTCTGTTGTGTCATTTAATCCTACATATGTTGCTAAGGTGTGTTTTGGGGGCTCTCTGACAGGTGGATAAGCCTAAATACAAAGGAAACTCTCGCAAAATTTTCAGAAAGTTAGGATGTTAGGCCAATGTGGGGTTGATGGTATGTAGTATAACTGAAGCTGTGTTAAGTGAACCTTGATCCTCATTCGAGGACGAATGATCTTAAGTGGGAGAGGATGTAAGGCCCCGTACAAATATTAACCAAACACTCGAGGTTTCGTGGTGCCAAGATAGAATCCTGTGTTACTATAGTAGAAATTCTTTGTGGCGAGCTTGCGAGGTGTGGTACGGACTTTTTGGATTGAACAGTACCCTACGGACTTAGAGGAAAATGTTTCACAGAAGAACGCATTTCTGTGGCCTATTATGCGGCCCCATAATCACTCTACAGACCGCATAATGGTCGCAGAATAAAGCAGAAAGTTTTTCCAAATTGAGGTTAGTTTTACGGTCGATTATGCGACTGCATAATCACTATGTGGACCGCATATTGGTCGCATAATTCCTCTTGGATTTCTGCGCAGGGAGTTCTGCGGTGCATTATGCGACCGCATAACAAGTATGCGGACCTCATACTGGTCGCATATCTGGGTCGAATGTTTAGGCCCCTGAGGGCCATTTCTGCGGTCACTGTGCGAATCGTATAACCATTATGCGGTCACAAATGCGACCGCAGACCTGTGTCGGGGCACCCTTTTTCTTAATTTAAAACCCGACTCCCATTCCGTTAAAACACCCCTTTAGTCTATTTTGAAGCTCATTTCTGATATTTCTAGAGTGAGAGAGAGGGTTCTAGAGGGAGGGCCTAATGTTTCATCAAATTGATCTTCAACCATCACTCAAGGCTTTGGAAATATTCAAGTAGAGCACAAAATTCTTCACCCTAAAAGGTAAGGCTTCATCACCCCAGCTCTTAATTTCAAACATAGCTATAATGGGGTACTAGGGTGATACTTCATGGGTATGAGGGTGGTTTATCTTGCATGCATGTATGATAAAGAGTGTGGGGGAAAAGTGAGCTAGAACGATGAACGTTTTCCTAATTCTGGGTTCAATTTGTATATTGCTAAAATAGATTGAGCTTGATAAGGGTTCCGGATAATTGTAGAGTCCAAAGAAGCGCAATTGAGGTATGTATGGCTCACGCTCTTCTTCTTAGAATCGAACTCCTGGTGTCCGAATAATTGGTGTAAGTTCCGACTTGATCATACTAGAATTGTTTGCCTTAGTGTGTTGGGTTGAAATATTCATGTTCCCTAATTGTTTTATATGTTTACCATTTCATCATGCTACTTGAGAACGTTATTATGATTTTCCAAGTTCCTTCCCTTATATGTGCAATGCCTTATGTGATGGTACTTATTGACATGAATGATTATGTTATTTGAACGGATAAAAAGGGAAAGACTTGAATTGTAAAATGTTCCCAAGTGCCAAGAACTACTTAATAAATGAGTCTGTTTGTGCCATGTAATGAAATATGGGAAGGAAATGTGAATTGAGTGTACAATTGAAAGAGGTTATGTTTCAAGTGAGATGGCTTAGCCAATCGGGCCGAGATCAGACGCCATGTTGTTCATATGGTGGCATTTGTGTTGGAATTATTGATTTACATTGTGGATATGGATATGTCTCACTTAAGATGACTTAGCAGGTCGGGCCAAGACCGAACTCCGTGTAAACACACGGTGGCATTGTGAGTTGTTGATTTGCATTATTAATCTAAAAAGATGAAAAGATTGAATTGGAAACTATGTGATCCTTACTTGGTGTTTCTTTGTATTTTTATGAAGTACTTATTGATTATTATGACTACCTTCTCTTTGTTTCACATTTCATTCTATTAAGATTGGTGTTTGCCTTACATACTAGTACTATTCGACAGTACTAACGGCCCTTTTGCCGGGGGTGCTACATCTTTGAATGGATGTAGGTAATTCCATCGCAGATAGTGCCGATCGCAGATAGTGGTGCTCTCTTTCTCTACTCAAAGCAGTCTAGTGAGCCCCATTTCTCCCAGGGGTCATGTAGTCCTTCTTTTGTATAAGTTTTTATATTTGGAGGTACAGCCGGGGCCTTGTTTCCGGCATTGTCATATATCTCTTTGGTACCCTTAGAGGCTCCGTAGATGTTTATGTGGGTTGTGTATGGGTATCGGAGTGGTCACTGGTCCAAGTTGTATTTGGAAAACTTAACTATGGCATAATGTATATAATGAAAAATGGACTAGCAACGTTTATGCATGTATATCTAATCTCTCCCCTTTTTAGCAGATGGTAACGCGTCCTCTGGTCGGATCATCAATGTGTCGGGTAGGGAAGGTCTAATAGGCTTGCTCGACCAGTTGACTCGGTTGAGCGCCGGTCGCGCTCCCCGAGGTTGGGGCGTGGAAAACATGGTATCAGAGCCTAAGGTTTTAAATTGTCATAGGATGCCTCGGAGCCATGTCTAGTAGAGCCCTTCTTATCGGTGTGTTATCGATAACATCTATAATTAGGGGGCTATGTGGACATTTAAGAATTAAACCCTTCATTGTTGTTCTATATCGTGTGATAGAGCGGAATGTGAGGTTGTTTTCCCCTAACTCGTGCATTGTTCTAACTTTCAGTAAATGGTACCTAAGAAGAGAGCGAGAATTGGCCAAGAAGCCAATGCCACCCCATGAGTGGCCGTTGATCCCCTACTTCCAAATGCGGGTGGGGGTAATCCCCCTACTATCAAACTTCCTGATTTGTCTACTCCAGAATAGACTACCCCACTTCTTACACCCGCGGAGGGTGCCACAATCCCTCCCGTCGATATACTTGTTCCACCTCCAGCCCCAGCTTCAGGTCCCGGTATTTCTGATGGGGATCTTAGGGGAGCTACTCAGTTAGTAGCTTTTCAGGCCCAGAGGTCAAATGTCATACCCACCTTATTTAGCTTGCAAAGGGATTCTTCTGGTTCTAGGGTAAACAGGTTCCTTCAGTTAGACCCTGTAGTGTTCACAAGTACTGATCCCGGGGCAGACCCTTAGGATTTCATTTATGAGATACATAAGACCCTCTGAGTTATTCGTGTTACTGAGATGGAGGGAGTAGAGTTGGCCTCCTATCGATTGAAAGGGGTGGCATATTCCTGGTTTTAAATGTGGAAGGATTCCCGTGAGGAGGGGAACCCTCTAGCGAGATGGAGTGAGTTCGCGGATGCCTTCATGGACCATTGCTTGCCTGCCGAGACTAAGGCAGCCCATGCTGTGGAGTTTGAGACCCATAAATAGGGTAATAAGGGTATGTGGGAATATCACATGGAGTTCGTGCGCCTGTCAAAGTATGTTGTTCATATGATGCCGACAATGGAGGTTAGGGTGCGTCGATTTGTAGAGGGCCTTAGCCCTTTGGTTATTAATGAGGCTACCACAACTACTTTAAATTCTGGCATGAACTATGGAAAGATGGTTGCATTTGCCCAAGCTACAGAGGCTCGAAAATTAAAGCACAAGATGGAACGAGAAGGTAGTAGTAGGGCTCGATCAGTAGGCAACCTTGGGGATTCCTTCGGAGGTAGGAGATCAGCTTTTCGGGGAGGATCATCAGGGCCGTCCCAGTCTTATGGTCAGTCTTCAGCTAGTGCCCCGCTATCAGGGCACGGTCAGCAGTAGAGGAGTCGCTTTAGGCCCGGTCAAGGCAACATGGGGTCCCACCATCAAGGCCGATCAGGAGGGAGTTTCCAGCAGCAACAGAGGGCCCCATGCCCTATGTGTGGGAGGATACATTCGGGAGTCTTCTACCTGGACATGCCAGTATGTTACAGATGTGGAATGAGAGGCCATATTCAAAGAGAGTGTTGTGCATCCCGTCAGGGTGCGGGTAGGGGCACAACTCAGTCATCCAGTCCTAAAGCTGCTACATCTTCAGCACACCCTCCAGCTCGAGGCTCTTCAGCACCCGCAGGGCGTGGTAAAGCTAGGGGTGGTGCACAGAGTTCGGGAGGACCCAACCGATTCTATGCTATGAGTGGTCGACAGAGTGCGGAAGCATCCCCAGATGTCGTCACAGGTGTATTGATTGTTCTATCTCATGATGTGTATGCCCTTATTGATCCCGGATCTTCTTTGTCCTATGTTACTCCTTATATTGCTACGAGCTTTGGGATAGAACCATAATAGCTTTATGAGTCGTTATCTATATCTACCCAGTTGGCGAGTCTATTACAGTCGCGCTGGTTTATAGAGTTTGTGTTGTCACGGTGCGTGGTCGGGATACCATGGCTGATCTCATTGAGCTGGGGATGATTTATTTTGATGTAATAATGGGAATGGACTGGCTCTATTCATATTTTGCCAAACTCAACTGCCGGACCATAATTATGAGGCTTGATTTTCCTAACGAGCTAACTGTTGAGTGGGAGGGGAATAATGTTATGCCAAAAGGTAGGTTTATTTCTTACCTTAAGGCCACAAAGATGATCAGGAAGGGGTATATTTATCATTTGGTCCGAGTTACGGACACCACTGCTGAGGTGCCTACCCTTGAATCTGTACCAATTGTGAATGAATTACCCGATGTCTTTTCGAATGAGCTCCATGGAATTCCTCCAGACAAGGAGATTGATTTTGGGATTGATGTGATGCCAGCCACGTAGCCTATATCCATTCCACATTATAAAATGGCGCCAACAGAATTAAAAGTCCTAAATGAAAAACTAAGTGATTTGTTAGAGAAAGGTTTCATCCGACCGAGTGTGTCTCCTTGGGCGCACCGATTCTCTTTGTCAGAATGAAAGATGGATCGCTGCGAATGTGTATTGACTACTGACAACTCAAGAAGGTCACAATCAAAAATAAATACCCATTGTCAAGGATAGATGATTTGTTTGATAAATTACAAGGTGTTAAGTTCTTCTCCAAAATTGATTTGCGATCCGGGTACCATCAATTAAAGGTAAGGGAGCAGGATATTCAGAAAATAGCTTTTAGAATCCGGTATGGGCACTTTCAATTTTTGGTAATGTCTTTCGGGCTTACAAATGCCCCGGCAACTTTCATGGATTATATAAATCGAGTCTTCAAGCCGTTTCTTGACTCCTTTGTGATAGTATTCATTGACGACATCCATGTATATTCACGAAGTCGAGAGGATCACGCCGACCACCTCAGGGCAGTTCAGCAGACTCTTCATCAACACCAATTATATGGAAAGTTCTTGCAATGTGAATTTTGGCTTGAATATGTTACATTCCTAGGTCATGTTGTCTCCAGAGAAGGAATTAAGGTCGATCCTCAAAAGATTGCAGCGGTGAAGGATTGGCCTAGACCTACTACGCCAACAGAGATTCAGAGTTTCTTGGGTTTGGCCGGGTATTATAGGAGGTTCATGGAGGGGTTCTCCACTCTTGCCTCTCCTTTGACTAAATTAACGCAGAAGGCAGTTAAGTTCCAGTGGTCCGATGCTTGTGAAAGGAGCTTCCAGGAATTGAAATCAAGGTTGACTTCGGCGCCGGTATTGACCCTGCCAGAGGGTACCAAGGGGTTTGTGGTGTATTACGATGCTTCAAGGATCGGTCTTGGGTGTGTATTAATGCAATATGGTAAGTTCATAGCATATGCTTCAAGGCAACTTAAGAATCATGAAAAGAACTATCTAACTCATGACTTAGAGCTTGCAGCTGTGGTTTTTGCATTAACAATTTGGCGTCATTATTTGTATGGAGTCCATGTATATGTATTCACAAACCACAAAAGTCTTCAATACATTTTCCAGCAGAAGGAATTGAACTTAAGGCAGAGAAGGTGGCTTGAGTTTCTCAAAGATTATGACATCGACATTTTTATCATCCGGGGAAAGCTAATGTGGTGGCGGATGCTCTTAGTCGGAAATCTATGGGTAGTTTGGCTCACTTGGAGGCATGTCAAAGGCCCTTGGCCCGGGAGGTTCACCAGTTGGCCGGTTTGGGAGTTGGTCTTGCGGACTCTAATGAAGGGGAAGTGATTGTGAGAAATAGGGCGGAATCATCGCTTGTGGTAGAAGTCAAGGAGAAATAATATAATGATCCGGTGTTGGTGCAGCTGAAGGAAGGGATTCATAAACATAAGACTACGGCTTTTTCTCTTGGCATGGATGAGGGTACATAATGGTACCAAGGATGACTAGGTGTTCCAAATGAAGATGGTCTTCGGGAAAGAATCATGGTAGAAGATCATACTTCTAGATATTCCGTGCACCCAGGCTCTACAAAAATGTATCATGATCTCGAGGAAGTTTACTGGTGGAATGACATGAAGAGGGGTGTGGCGGACTTTGTGGCAAAATGTTCAAATTGTCAACAGGTGAAGGCCGAGCACCAAAAGCCCAGTGGGTTAGCTTAGAGTATAGGAATTCCAATGTGGAAATGGGAAATGATCAATACGGATTTTGTGGTAGGGTTACCGCGCACTCCGCATAAGTTTGACTCAATTTGGGTAATCGTGGATCGACTCATAAAATCAGCTCACTTTCTGCCGGTTAAATCCACCGACACTGCGGAATAGTATGCGCAGTTGTATATCAAGGAGATAGTCAGGCTTTATGGCACTCCAGCTTCCATCATTTCCGATCAAGGGGCAAAATATACAGCTGATTTTTGGAAGAACATTCAGCAAGAGTTGGGTACGCAGGTAAATCTTAGCACGAATTTCCATCCACAAACTGATGGGCAAGCATCCACAAGCGAACTATTCAGACGCTCGAGGACATGTTGCATGCATGTGTAATTGACTTCAAGGGTTGCTGGGATGATCATTTGCCGCTTATATAATTTTCTTATAACAACAGCTTCCATGCCAGTATTCAGATGGCGCCGTTTGAGGCCTTGTATGGTAGAAGATGTAGATCGCCGATTGAGTGGTTTGAGGTTGGAGAAGCTGAACTAATTTGACCAGACCTTGTGCATCAGGCTATGGAAAAGGTTAAGATTATAAAGGAGCGGTTGAAAACTGCTCAGAGTCGTCAAAAATCATATTTGGATGTTCTTCGTAGAGACTTAGAGTTCAAGGAAGATAATTGGGTGTTCTTGAAGGTATCTCCCATGAATGGGATCGTGCGATTTGGAAAGAAAGGGAAATTAAGTCCGAGGTATGTAGGGCCGTATAGAATCTTTCTAAGGATAGGTCAGGTGGCGTACAAGCTTGAGCTACCACCTGACATGTTATTAGTGCACCCGGTATTCCATGTGTCCATGTT
The DNA here is from genome assembly GCA_000715115.1 of Nicotiana otophora. Classification (NCBI taxonomy): domain Eukaryota; kingdom Viridiplantae; phylum Streptophyta; class Magnoliopsida; order Solanales; family Solanaceae; genus Nicotiana; species Nicotiana otophora. The sequence goes on along the minus strand of AWOL01S0016510.1, from coordinate 14,443 downwards.
GAAGAAGGTAGTTGGAGATCCGTCCACTATTATGCCGGTTGAGACCATCAAGGTTAGTGAAGAACAGTCAAATAAAGAGATTCCGGTTGCTATCCTTGACAGATAGGTCCGAAAATTGAGGAACAAGCAAATTGCATCTGTAAAGGTATTATGGAGAAACCAGCAAGTCGAAGAAGCTACTTGGGAAGCCGAGAATTAAATGAAAAATAAGTACCCTCATTTGTTTGAATATCCATGTAATAGCTCTATAAAGTTATCCCCCATAAATTTTTGTATTACTTGTTCGGCTTATATAAAGACATCCTGTTCTAGTATTATGTCCCCCATGAGGTTTCGGTTGGTGTTATTTTGCGTTCTGTTGTGTCATTTAAGCCTACATATGTTGCTAAGGTGTGTTTCAGGGGCTCTCTAACAGGTGGATAGGCCTAAATACAATGGAAACTCTGGCAAAATGTTCCGGAAGTTAGGCAAATTTGGGGCTGATGGTATGTAGTATAACTGAAGCTATATTAAGTGAACCTTGATCCTCATTCGAGGACGAATGATCTTCAGTGAGGGAGGATGTACGGCACCGTTCAAATATTAACCAAAAACTCGGGGTTTCGTGGTGCCAAGATAGATTCATGTGTTGCTATAGTATAAATTCTTCGCGGCGAGCTTGCGAGGCGTGGTTTGGACTTTTTGGGCCCATGTCTGCGGCCCATTATGCGGCCACCTAATCACTCTGCGGACCGCATAATGGCCGTAGAGTGAAGCATAAAGGTTTTCCAATTTGAGGATAGTTTTTTGGTCGATTATGCGACCCCATAATCACTATGTGGACCGCATAGTGGTCGCATAATTCCTCTTAGGTTTCTGCGGAGGGAGTTCTGTGGTGCATTATGCGACCGCAGAACAAGTATGCGGACTGCATACTGGTCGCATATCTGGGCCGAAAGTTTAGGCCCCTGAGGGCCATTTATGCGGTCACTTTGCGGACCGCATAACCATTATACGGTCGCATATGCGGCCGCAGACCTGTGTCTGGGCACCCTTTTTCTTAATTTAAAACCTGACCCCCATTCGGTTAAAACACCCCTTTAGTCTATTTTGAAGCTCATTTCTGATATTTTTAGAGTGAGAGAGAGGGTTCTAGAGGGAGGGCCTAATTGTTCATCAAATTGATCTTCAACCATCACTCAAAGCTATGGAAATATTCAAGTAGAGTACCAAATTCTTCATCCTAAAAGGTAAGGCTTCATCACCCCAGCTCTTAATTGCAAACATAGCTATAATGGGGTACTAGGGTGATACTTCATGAGTATGAGGGTGGTTTATCTTGCATGCATGTGTGATAAAGAGTGTGGGGAAAAAGTGAGCTAGAACCATGAACGTTTTCCTAATTCTAGGTTCAATTTGTATATTGCTAAAATAGATTAAGGTTGCTAAGGGTTCCAGATAATTGTAGAGTCTAAATAAGCGCAACTGAGGTATGTATGGATAACTCTCTTCTTCTCAGATTCGAACTCCTGGTGTCAGAATAATTTGTGTAAGTTTCGACTTGATCATACTAGAATTGTTTGCCTTAGTGTGTTGGGTTGAAAGATTCATGTTCCCTAGTTGTTTTAGATGTTTACCATGTCATCACGCTACTTGAGAATGTTATTATGATTTTCCAAGTTCCTTCCCTTATATGTGCAATTCCTTATGTGATAGTACTTATCGACATGAATGATGATGCTATTTGAACGGATAAAAAGGGAAATACTCGACATGAATGATGATGTTATTTGAACGTATAAAAAGGGAAAGACTGGAATTGTAAAATGTTCCCAAGTGCCATGAACTACTTAATAAATGAGGTTGTTTGTGCCACGTAACGAAATATGGGAAGGAAATGTGAATTGAGTTAACAATTGAAAGAGGTTATGTTTCAAGTGGGATGGCTTAGCCGATCGGGCCGATATCGGACGCTATGTTGTACACATGGTGGCATTTGTGTTGGAATTATTGATTTAAATTGTGGATATGGATATGTCTCACTTGAGATGGCTTAGTCGGTCGGGCCGAGACCGGACTCCATGTAAAAACACGGTGGCATTGTGAGTTGTGGCTTTGGCACTAAAGATTATTAATCTAAAACGAAAAATAGAAAGATTAAATTGGAAACTATGTGATCCTTACTTGGTGTTTCTTTGTATTTCTATGAAGTACTTATTGATTAATTTGACTTCCTTCTCTTTGTTTCACTGTTAATTCTACTAAGATTGGTGTCTGCCTTACATACTAGTACTATTCAACAGTACTAACGTCCCTGTTGCCGGGGGAGCTACATCTTTGAATGGATGTAGGTGGTTCCATCGCAGATAGTGCCGATCGCAGATAGTGGTGCTCTATTTCTCTCCTCACAACAATCTTGGTGAGCCCCATTTCTCCCAGGGGTCATGTAGTCCTTCTTTTGTATAAGTTTTCATATTTTGAGGTATAACCGGGGCCTTGTTGCCGCCATTGTCATGTTGCTCTTTGGTACCCTTAGAGGCTCCGTAGACGTTTATGTGGGTCGTGTATGGGTATCAAAGTGGTCACTGGACCAAGTTGTATTTTGAAACCATAACTATGGCATAATGTATATAATGAAAAATGGACTAGCAATGTTTATGCGTGTATATATGATCTCTCCCCTATTTAGCAGATGGTAACGCGTCCTCTTTTTGGATCATGAATGAGTCGGGTATGGAAGGTCTAATAGGCTTACTCGACCGGGTTCACTCGGTTGAGTGCCGGTCGCGCTCCCCGAGATTGGGGCATGACACAGTGCCTTGCACTGCCGTGGCACCAAGTTTTTATGGCCTTGCATTGTCTATGGCCTTGAGTTTTCATGACCTTGCACTAACTAAGGCTATACTACATACCTCCCAAATATTTAATCGATTCTATTTAATGTTATACACCTCACTCACGGTCTTGATCTTAAAACAATTGTTTACACCCATACTCATCCCGATTCGACTTCTCATGTCTAGAAGGTCACATTAATACTCATTTCATACATACACAACTAATCCGGATTTATGAGGTGTTACACGCTTGGAGCAGTCATGTAATTCTTTGAGTTAACAAAGAACCAACCGACTAGAATCAAGATCTTCAAACAAAATGTGGTTGTGGGCAATTTCAAGAAATAGTGTATCTCATGTTTTAGGACTGCGAATATCATGGTTACCTTTTGCTCTAAGATTCATGGCATGATCTAGAGTAGAAAGAAATGAGACAATCCTAAATGTCTTGGTAGCTAACCATTTATATGTGTGGCGGACACACACATATAAAGAAAAATCTACTAGACACAGCTTCATAGACTCCCTAGGATACTTGAACCTAGTGTTACGAACCAAGCTTTGTCACGTCTCGAACTTGGTCCTGGACGTAACACGACACTCGATGCCTGACTATATGTGACCGAGCGAACCAACTGGCTGGCTGAATCAACATGTGATATCATAACATACTAAATACGGAAGATAAACTAACCCACATACTGATATACTGAAACTCTAAATGATATAAATCAAAGTGTGTAAACACTAATACAAGTCTGAACATATATGTAGTTAACATTGTTTAATATGAAAAATTTGGGACTCTGTCTAACTGTTACTCTAGTTTATGAAGCCTCTAATGAAGTACTTAAAACATTGACTGTCTGAAAATACTGAAGACTGTAAGGTAATGATAATTCCCCGAAAGAACTAGGGATCAACAAATAGCTGGTACGAGAATCCTAGCGCTCTGAATCATCAACCTGTAAAATTATTACCTGCATCGTGAGATGCAGATACTAAGAAAAAGGGACGTTAGTACATTTGAGTTGCACTGGTATGTAAAGCAACAGAAAGAAAGAATTATAAATGCTGAAATTGAAACTAAGTTGATAATTGAGAATTGATAATTGATAATTGATAATTGAAATGATAACTATTAAAACTAAAGCCAAAATAATAACTGATAACTTAAATGATAACTGATAATAGATAACTGGTCTATATTGAATACGCACTGAGCTCATAAACGTTCAGAATGAAAGTCATGAACGAGTTATGAATCTTGAGAATAGAAGTTCTATAACTACTTAAGGAACTAGGCTTAACTATATTTTTGAGGCAATTAGTAATGTCGAAAAAGGAAACGTATTGTAGGGAGAATTATTAACATTCTCAAACATAGAGAGTTAGCCTCACATATCTTGATGCTGGCCCTTTTAAGCGTATCACAATGTTCTTCGCCTCCTTCAACGATAATCTACGTCAATATATATCAATATGAACCAATATTAGCACTAATTCTCATTTTTGGATCACTTAGGAATTCTATCAAACACACTTTGGGCGTAAAGCCTCACAGCCCTTAATATTTGGTCTTTTATTCACCAAGTTCTCATTCTACTACTTCTAAGTGATCCTACAACCGCAAATAGATGTAACTCACACCAATTCCCATCACCTAAATATTTACAACAATCATAAGTCAACAATCAAAAAGTCTACCATAGTTCAAATGGTTCTCTTTATCAAACCCATTTACTATTATCTCAAAGCTCATCAATTTATGGCTATAAATAATTTAGGAGTAGAAGCATTACCTTTTTGAAGTTCAATCCCCTTGAATTCGAGTTCTAGCATTTTCTTTCTCAACAATGGTGTTTCGATCGAATATCTTGGATAATGGAGGGACCTTGGAGAAGTTAGGTTCATGAGAGCTTCCCTTTCTAGAGTAGGTTTTTGTGTTTGGGGTGTGGTGGAATGAGGTAGGGCTTTTAAATAAGTGAACACGTACTAAAATGGAGGAGTAAAATAAATATAGCTCAGGTAAACCTCGCTTGCGCAAGGCATTGTTAGGCGTGCCGAAATAATTGGGCAATGCGCCATCGCAAGAGCCAAACTTACAGTACCTTGCACTGTCTAGGGTGTTGCGGATGATGCCCTGGAGAGTGCCTTGCACTGTCTGTGGCACTGAGTTTTTATGGCCTTGCATTGTCTATGGCTGTGAGTTTTCATGACCTTGCACTAACTAGGGCTATAATACGTACCTCCCATAAATTTAGTCCAGTCTATTTAATTTTATACACCCCACTCTCGGTCTTGATCTTAAAACAATTATTTCCACCTATACTCATCTCGATAGGACTTCACATGTCTATAAGGTCACATTAATACTCATTTCATATATACACAACTAATTCGGATTTATGGGGTGTTACACGCTTGGAGCTGTCATGTGATTCTTTGAGTTAATATAGAACCAACCGACTAGAATCAAGATCTTAAAGAAACGTGGTTTGTGGGCATTTTCATGAAATATTGTATCTCATGTTTTAGCACTCCGAATATCATGGTAACCTATTGCTCTAAGTTTCATGGCATGATCTAGAGTAGAAAGAAGTGAGACAATCCTAAATGTCTTGGTAGCTAACCATTTATATGTGTGGCCGGCACACACATATAAAGAAAAATCAACTAGACACAGCTTCATAGACTCCCTAGGATACTTCAACCTAGTGCTACGAACCAAGCTTTGTCATGCCGCGAACCTGGGCCTGGACATAACACTACACTCGATGCCTGACTACATGTGACCGAGCGAACCAACTGGCTCGCTGAATCAACATGTGATATCATAACATACTGAATGCGGAAGATAGACTAACACATACTGATATACTAAAACTCTGAATGATATAAATCAAAGTGTGTAAACACTAATACAAGTCTGAACATATCTGCAGTCAACATTGTTTAATATGAAAAATTTAGGACTGTGTCTAATTGTTACTTTAGTCTATGAAGCCTCTAATGAAGTACTGAAAACACTGACTGTCTGAAAATACTGAAGACTGTAAGGTAATGATAATTCCCCGAAAGAACTAGGGATCACGAAATAGTTGGTATGAGAATCATAGCACTCTGAAACGTCAACCTGTAAAAGCATTACCTACATCGTGAGATGCAGGGCATGGGAAAAAGGGACATTAGTACATTTAAGTTGCACTGGTATGTAAAGCAACGGAAAGAAAGAATTATAAATGCTGAAATTGAAACTAAGCAAATAATTGAGAATTGATAATTGATAATTGAAATGATAACTATTGAAACTGGAGCTGAAATGATAACTAATAACTGATAACTAAATGATAACTGATAACAGATAACTCGAATAATAAATGATAACTGAACTGAACAAAGGAAGTAACGATATGAATACTCCCTCTTCTGAATGATGAACGTCCTATTTATCTGAATATTAAACTGCGGCCTCAGGCCCAATATATATACGCGTAAATTGCGGCCTCAGGCCCAAGTCTACGTATACGTAACTACGGCCTCACGCCGAAAAATTCAAAAGCATAAATTGCAGCCTCAGTCCCAAAGATGCAAAAAACATTAACTGCGGCCTCAGGCCCAATATATATACGCGTAAATTGCGGCCTCAGGCCCAAGTCTACGTATACGTAACTACGGCCTCACGCCGAAAAATTCAAAAGCATAAATTGCAGCCTCAGTCCCAAAGATGCAAAAAACATTAACTGCGGCCTCAGGCCCAATATATATACGCGTAAATTGCGGCCTCAGGCCCAAGTCTACGTATACGTAACTACGGCCTCACGCCGAAAAATTCAAAAGCATAAATTGCAGCCTCAGTCCCAAAGATGCAAAAAACATTAACTGCGGCCTCAGGCCCAATATATATACGCGTAAATTGCGGCCTCAGGCCCAAGTCTACGTATACGTAACTACGGCCTCACGCCGAAAAATTCAAAAGCATAAATTGCAGCCTCAGTCCCAAAGATGCAAAAAACATTAACTGCGGCCTCAGGCCCAAATACAGGTGTTCAACATTCATGGAATTAAAATCATGAAATGAGAATCACACTGTAATACATGATACTCAAGTACTGAATCACACTGAGTTATATAATACTAAAATACTGAATAGGACTATATTGGGACAAGTATTCTTGAACTGATTATGAACACTAAAACTCCAACTATTTATGACATGCTGAGTAAGATATACTGAGACTCGGGTATATCAAACCAGATTCTATATTGAATACGCACTGAGCTCATAAACGTTCAGAATGAAAGTCAAGGAACTAGGCTTAACTATATTTCTGATGCAATTAGTAACGTCGAAAAAGGAAACATATTGTAGGGAGAATTATTAACATTCTCAAACATAGAGAGTTAGCCTCACATATCTTGACGCTGGCCCTTTTTAGCGTATCACAATGTTCTTCGCATCCTTCAACCATAATCTACATCAATATATATCAAGATGAACCAATATTAGCACTAATTCTCATGTTTTGATCACTTAGGAATTCTATCAAACACCCTTTGGGCGTAAAACATCACAACCCTTAATATTTGGTCTTTTCATCACCAAGTTCACATTCTACTACTTCTAAATGATCCTATAATCCCAAATAGATGTAACTCACACCAATTCCCATCACCTAAATATTTACAACAATTATAAGTCAACAATCAAAAATCCTACCATAGTTCATATGGTTCTCTTTATCAAACCCATTTACTATTCTCTCAAAACTCATCAATTAATATCTATAAATGATTTAGGAGTAGAAGCATTACCTTTTTGAAGTTCAATCCTCTTGAATTCAAGTTCTAGCATTTTATTTCTCAACAATGGTGTTTCGATCGAATATCTTGGATAATGGAGGGACCTTGGGGAAGTTAGGTTCTTGAGAGCTTCCCTTTCTAGAGTAGGTTTTCGTGTTTGGGGTGTGGGGGAACGAGGTAGGGCTTTTAAATAAGTGAACACATCCTAAAATTGAGGATTAAAATAAATATAGCTCAGGTAAACCTCGCTTGCACAAGGCATTGTCAGGGGTGCCGAAATAATTATGCAAGGTACCATCAGAAGCGCCAACATTATAGTGCCTTGCACTGTCTGGGTTGTTGAGGAAGATGCCCTTGAGAGTGCCTTGCACTGTCTGTGGCACTAAGTTTTTATGGCCTTGCATTGTCTATGGCTGCGAGTTTTCATGACCTTGCACTAACTAGGGAAATAATACGTACCTCCCATAAATTTAGTCGATTCTATTTAATTTTATACACCTCACTCTCGGTCTCGATCGTAAAATAATTATTTCCACCTATACTCATCTTGATAGGACTTCACATTAAATAAGTTCATATTAATACTCATTTCATATAAACACAACTAATTCGGATTTATGGGGTGTTACACGCTTAGAGTTGTCATGTGATTCTTTGAGTTAACAAAGAACCAACCGACTAGAATCAAGATCTTAGAAAAAATGCGGTTGTGGGCATTTTCATGAAATAGTGTATCGCATGTTTTAGGACTCCAAATATCATGGTTACCTACTGATCTAAGTTTCATGGCATGATCTAGAGTAGAAAGAAATGAGACAATCCTAAATGTCTTGGTAGTTAACCATTTATATGTGTGGACGGCACACACATATAAAGAAAACTCTGCTAGACACAGCTTCATAGACCCCCTAGGATACTTGAACTTAGTGCTCTGATACTAAGCTTTGTCACACCTTTAACCTGTACATGGATGTAACATGACACTCGGTGCCTGACTACATGTGACCGAGCGAACCAACTGGCTGGCTGAATCAATATGTGATATCATAACATACTGAATGCGGAAGATAAACTAACACATGCTTATATACTGGAACTCTGAATGATATAAATCAAAGTGCGGAAACACTAATAAAAGTCTGAACATATCCGTAGTTAATTTCAAGAAATAGTATATCTCAAGTTTTAGGACTCGGAATATCAAGGTTCAAAAACGATGGAATAGATGATGATTTGGACTATAAGAAAGACTATTTACTCGTTCAAAACAAGTAAATATTGATGTTGCATATGTTCAATGAATGTTATGATTCTATGATATTAAAAATCGAATTTAGATCAAGAAACGTGTTCTTGAATGATCAAGAACTAAAAAGTTCCTAACGTCACCACATGGAATCAAATAACGTGATAAAGAGAGTTAACCTCACATACCTTGACGCTGGCCCTTTTAAGTGTATCACAGTGTTTGTTGCCTCTTTCAACGATAATCAACGTCAATATATATAGAGATGAACCAATATTAGTACTAATTCTAATGTTTTAGTCACTTAGGAATTCTATCAGACACCCTTTGGGCGTAAAGCCTCGTAGCCCTAAGTAATTAGTCTTTTCTTCACCAAGTTCTCATTCTACTACTTCTACGTGATCCTACAATTCCAAATAGATGTAACTAACACCATTTCTCATCACCCAAATGTTTACAACAATCATAAGTCTACAATCCAAAAGCCTACAATGGATCATATGGTTCTCTTTATCAAACCCATTTACTATTCCCTCAAAACTCATCAATTCACAGCTATAAATGATTTGGGAGTAGAAGCATTACCTATTTGACGTTCAATCATCTTGAACTCGAGTTCTTTCTTAACAATTATGTTTTGATCGAATATCTTGGATGATGAAGGGACCTTGTGGAAGTTAGGTTATTAAGCGATTCCCTTTCTAGAGTAGGTTTTCGTTTTTGGGGTGTAGGGGATCGAGGTAGGGCTTTTAAAAAAGTGACCATGTCCCAAAATTGAGGAGGTAAATACAAATAGCTCGGGTAAACCTCGCATGCGCGAGGCATTGTCAGGGGCACTGAAATAACTGTGCAAGGCGCCATCAGAGGCGCCAAAATTATAGTGCCTTGCACTGTCTGGGGCACCAAGGATGATGCCCTGGACAGTGCCTTATACTGTCTGACTAAGTTTTTATGGCCTTGCAATGTCTATGGCCGTGAGTTTTCAAGGCCTTGCACTGACTAAGGCTATAAGATGTACCTCCTTTAAACTTAGTCGATTCTATTTAATTTTATACACCTCACTCTTAGTGTTTATCTTAAAATAATTGTTTCCACCCATACTCATCCCGACAGGACTTCACATGTCTAGAAGTTCACATTAATACTCATTTAACACATCCACAACTAATTCGGATTTATGGGGTATTACATGCTTGGAGCAGTCATGTGATTCTTTGAGTTAACAAAGAACCAACCGGCTAGAATCAAGATCTTGGAACAAAAACATGGTTTGTAGGAAATTTCAAGAAATAGTGTATCTCAAGTTTCAGGACTCCGAATATCATGGTTCAAAATCGAGGGAATAGATGAAAATTTGAACTATAAGAAAGACTATTTACTCGTTCAAAATAAGTAAATATTGATGTTGCATCTGTTCAATGAAAGTTATGATTCTATGATATTAAAAGCACGAATTTGATGAAGAACTAAAAAGTTCCTAAAGCCACCACATAGAATAAAATAACATGATAAAGAAACACCACGCGCAACTGAAAACAAGGCAAAGACTATGAGAACCTTGTTTGGAACCAAAAACAAGGATAAAGATGACAAAATAGAGAAAAACACTCTATTTCAAATTAGGGCAAAGATCAAAAACATGAATAGCATTCTACAAGGCAAGAGAATCCTTTATATAGGCATAGAGTCTCTTCTTTGTAGATTACAATTCCTATTCTGATAAGGAAATAAAATAAGTAAAGACAAGGAAAGTTAAATCCCTATTCTACAAGGAAAAGAAACTATAATCCTACTAAAATGAAAATCCGTATTCTCAAAGGAATAAAATAAATTCTATTTTAAGAAGGAAAGGGTCTTGGCTTCTTGAAATCAGTTTTGGTATTTTCGAGGTTGAAGACACGTCCACACACCTATTCATGGGCATATAACAACTTGTTTTTGGCGAGCTAAATAACTAAAGGCTAATATAGCTTCTTGTTTTGCATCATTCTTCCTAGGTTGAAAAGGACTCATCCTCAAGTCTAAAGGCTCTATAAATGTTGCAAGGTCAGCAACACTAAATATTGGTGACACCCCATAATTGTCCGGTAGATCCAATCTGTAATCATTGTCACCTAACTTTTGAACAACTCGAAATGAACTATTAGCTCTTGGTTGCATTTTTCGATACTTTTGATTAGGAAATTTTTCTTTCCAGAAGTATACCCAGACTAATTCTCCCACGTTAAAGAATTGGTTTTTTCTCTTCTTATCAACTTGTTTCCTATATGCCTTTCAATGTCTCTCAATCTCTTGTATTACTTTCTCATGCAACTTCGTCAATTGCTAAACCCTCTCATCAGCATATCCACCAAAAGAATGGGTTATAAGAAGAGGAGACAAGTGTAATGGACCTAGAGGATTCTTACCAAAACCACCTCAACAGGACTTTTTCCAGTTTTTCGATTCACAGACTTGTTGAACGAAAATTCAGCATGTGGTAGCAAGGATTCCCATTCTCATATGTTCTTCTTGATCAAACTTCTTAGCACTACTCCTAATCCTCGATTGACTACCTCTGTTTGTCCATATGTTTGAGGGTGATAATATGAGCTATACTTCCAACTCTGTACTAAGCTTAGCCCATAAAGTATGCCAAAAATGACTGAGAAACTTAGTGTTGCGATCAGAAACAATGCTTCCTGAAATGTCATGTAATTTGACGACATAAGTTGAATCACTAGTCTTGTTACGTGAGATAATATGTTCCATCTTAGAGATTCTATCAACAACAACGAAGATATCATCCTTCCCTCCTTGAGTCCTTAGCCATCCAAGCACAAAGTCCATGCTTATATGTTCCCACTGTGTTGTAGGAATTGGAAAATGCTCGTGTAATCCCTTATTGCTCCCATGGCTCCTCTGCCGTAGCTTGGGCAAGTGCTCTAGCTGCACCACTTGCCCTTCCTCGGCCTCTGCCACAGCCCCAGCCTTTCGCGGCTCTAGCAGGGGATGCGGGTGTCTCAACGTTGGATCCAGTGGTTCGTGTCCTTGCCATCTGTGAGAGAATATAAAAACAAAATTAAAATTTTGAAGTCAACAAATTCGCATGATAAGGAATCAAATATGTGATGTTTTTCCTAACAGTTGCATAGCCTCTCGAAGATAAGTACAGACGTCTCCGTACCGATCCGCGAGACTCTACTAAACATGCTTGTGACTCGTAACAACTATAAACTTAGAGATCTAATACCAACTTGCCACGGCCCCAATCTCCCTCCGTAGGATGTCGTGATGGAACCTAGTCTCTAAGAGTAGGTAAGCCCAACATACATGCAGAATATAGCTGGGATAATGATAAAACTCTTAAATAACTCAAAAACTATTGTAAAAGAACTCCGCAACTCAAAAGAAACAAACTCCCCATAATATGGTGATATCAAGTCACAAGATCCAACAATGTATACTGAACCTCCCTATACACATTATCTATAAAAAATAAAAATGAAACAGAACTAGTTAGAGGGTGACTACGAGGCCTGCAGACGTCGGTAGGTATACCTTGAATTCTCTTAATCTGAACTCAACTCACTGGTGCCTGGGCTAGTAAGAGGTACCTGGATTTCCCAAAACGATACACAGAAGCGTAGCATGAGTATACTACAACCGGTATCTAGTAAGTGCCAAACCTAACCTCGGTAGAGTAGTGACGAGGTTAGGTCAAGGCCCTACTGGAATAAACAAGGAACTGAACAAGTGTATATGATAGAGTAATAATTATAAACAATGGAAATGATAAAGTGACGTGATATACCAAGAATAGCTACACTGAACTAAGAAAAATAAGGCATCATGGAAGAAAACAAGAAATAATATGCCAAGCAAACAAAGCGACTATAATAACAAGTGATGTAATAGAAACGTATGAGCAAGCATCACTACTAAGGTACCGCCTCGTAGTCTCATTTCACAAAAAAATTCACAATCTTTCCTTATGTCACCGNAAGAAACTGAACAAGTGTATATGATAGAGTAATAATGATAAACAATGGAAATGATAAAGTGACGTGATATACCAAGAATAGCTACACTGAACTAAGAAAAATAAGGCATCATGGAAGAAAACAAGAAATAATATGCCAAGCAAACAAAGCGACTATAATAACAAGTGATGTAATAGAAACGTATGAGCAAGCATCACTACTAAGGTACCGCCTCGTAGTCTCATTTCACAAAAAAATTCACAATCTTTCCTTATGTCACCGCGGGAGCCTTGCATTTAGTTTTGAAAATCATTTTCCCGAAATAGCTTCACACATTTTAGCCCACCTTATCACATCGCGTGGCTTCAAGTGGTTCCCCTACTAGCAACACGCATATCAAGCCCACCTTATCTCACCACATGCATTTCAACTCCAATCCTTATACCACCGCATGCGTATCAATATCACAACGTATCACAAATCGCACCTCAAGTGCTCTATGTCACAACTTGCTAAAGAAGTCAACAATAATAGTGTTTCCACAAAAGTAGCCAATGGCTCGACCATAAAAATAATAGCAACCGAAAGTGAATAACTCAACAAGAATGGTATTTCAAAACATCACAACTTTGCCTCAATGTGAATCACTGCCTTTATAACTCAATACCAATTTCAACAATAAGATATTCCAAGACAAAACAACTTCAAATAAGGAACTCAACGGATAAATGATGAATAAGGAATAGAGAAAGCAATATCTCAACTAAACCTTTAAAGGAAATTAACAAGTAAGAGATAAGACAAGTAAAGCATGTGATGGTAGACTAATTACGACCCAAACTGATGGGCCCCGACGGGCACCCGGTACTTTACTCAACCGAGTACCAACATAACGTATCTTTCTTATTACATCATCATAGGTAAGTGGGCCAGAAGAGGTGTCATGAGATAAACGGATTAAACATGAGGGAATTACCCGACATAGAACGACCCAACCTGATATAAACACCCATACGCGTGACATACGAGTTATAAGGCCAACATGATCATTTATAAACTCAAAACATAGGCCGACAAGGCCATACAAATACCCGTGCACATGACATCAGTCTACAAGCCTCTAAAAATACATAATTGCCATAAAGGTCGGGACACAGCCTCGCTATACCAATCAATACGTGTCCTAATGATTCTGACCAAATAGCAACTCTGGAGCAAATGGAGCGTACCCACATCTTTCGCTGAGCTGATAACCTACTTGGAGGGCTCTCAACCTGTCTATCGGGACCTTCGGGCATGAAACACAGCGTCCCCGGACAAAAGGAATGTCAGTACAAGGTGAGCTGCATTTTGTATTACGATCCGCAGCCAACAGAGTCTCCTTCAGAGATATTATATTTTCATGTCTGATTTGTATTCTGGACAGATATTGTATTTTATTTTAATTCCCTAGTCAATTCTCATACACTTGTGACACCGGGTTTTGGGAATAGTTGTGAATTATTTAGAAATTTAGTTGCTAAAAATATTTATCATTTACTCTATGAGTTTTGTCTTTATTATTTCATTGAAGAAGTTTTTGATTTCAAAAACATTACAATGGGTAATTAAGCTAA
>AWOL01S0016507.1:123132-135905 GCA_000715115.1 Nicotiana otophora | reverse complement strand
TGCTCGTGATCGTTCCTCCCGTCCTCCCCGTGATCGTGCTTCCCGTCCTCCACAAGACCGTTCTCTATATCGTCTTGTAAATGAAAGTTCATCAGACGATGATGATGATGTTGTAGAAAACACCCCTTGACTTTTATATACTTTGAACTAGATAAATAGAACCAGTTTTGAACTAATTGTAATTAGTTTTAACTTGGTTTTGAATTTTTATGTTCAGTTGAACTTTAATTTGTTAGTTTTAACGTATTTATTGAATGTTTTGGTTGTTGTTGTTGTGGTGTTGTTGTGTTGTTGTTGTTATTGTCGTGTTGTTGTTGTTGTTGTGTTACTGCTGTTGTTGTTGTTGTTGTGTTGTTGTTGTTGTGTTGTTGTTGTTGTTGTTGCATTGTTGTTGTTGTTGTTGTATTGGTATGCTGGTAGGTGGTGTAGCTGTCAAAACAGGCATTTTATGCCAAAATTAAACCCAGAAAAATCGACCAAAGTTGGTCGGTTTTTAATAAAAAAAAATAAATTATTCCAAAATACCGACCAATGTTGGTCGGTTAATGAACATTGAATTCCCAGAATTGTTGGTCGGTATTTTGCTTGCACTGTTGAGATTACCGACCATAGTTGGTCGGTAATGTTTAATTTTAATTATTTTTAAAAAATATATATTTTCAATTACCGACCAAAGTTGGTCGATTTTTTTTATTTTAATAATTAATAAAAAAATATAATTTAGTTAAACCGACCAACTTTGGTCGGTAAAATTAAATTAATAAAATATGTTTCCGACCAAAGTTGATCGGTAAGTAATTAAACTTGTCAGATAGTCGTTTTAATCTACCGACCAAAGTTGGTCGGTAATTTCCGACCAACTTTGTTCGGTAAGTCATTTCGACCATCAAAACACCGTCCACACCGTAATGGTCGCATTTTGGTTGGTAATTTGCCATAACCGACCAACGTTGGTCGGTTGTTTTGGTCGATTTTAGCGAATTTCTAGTAGTGTTATTTGTATGGGTATAGTACTACACAAATTGTTTTTATTTTTTTTTCAAGTATATGCATTTGAATTATTTTTATTATGTTACTTATTATTTAATTTGATGCTTGCGATCATAAAGTATATGCTTGAAATAAATATGAATGCAGAGTTTAATGTAGGCAAATATAGTCTCTTAACCACACAATTGTGGCTAAATAAATATTTTAAAAATTATTTCATAGCGTAGACAAAATTGCCACGCTTAGAAAATGTGGCCATAGGGACTGACAATTTGGCGCTATGCTTGATAACTGTTGCTTTAGAAGCCACGCTCTAAATGCGTGGTCTATAACGCAGCAAAGACCACGCTTCAAAATTGTAGCTTTACGTCATACAAGTGTGGCTATAGAGGAAATATAAAGTGTAACTTTTTTAGTGCTCTTACGACAATATGTAAAAAGCGTGGCCATAAGTCAAAGGTTACGGTACTTTAGGCCACCCCCTAAAAGCGTAGCGTAAAGTCGTAAAGTGTTGCCTTTGATCTAATGCTACACTTCTTGGCATCTTAGGCCACACTTTTCAGGGGTGGCTGGAGGTCTTAAATATTGTAGTGGCATATTAAAAACTTACGGTCAAAGAACAACTCGTTTAACTCTCGAAAATCAAATATCATCACATAAATTGAGACGGTGGGAGAAATATAATTAGATTAATATAAGTTTGAGTTTATGATAGAGTTGAGTCTCGATGAACTTTTCCGGAGCTTCACATGCTTTCGCATATGCATTCTTTGACCACTAATATGAAGGTTGTATAAAAAGGCAGCTCAGTGTATTAAACCCCGTATGTGCGGGGTCCGAGGAAGGGTCGGATCACAAGTGTCTATTGTACGCAGTCTTACCCTTCATTTCTGCAAGAGGTAATATGAAGGTTGTATATGTCTTTAATTTCATTCTTGCATATCACAACATCAAAATCTATTGCACTAGAGCGGAAAAATGCGCCTCATCTATACATTTTTAACAAGATGATGTATTTATTTATTTATTACTGACATACTTATCTATTTATTAAATAAGACTGCATATTAATTTCTGAGGAAAACCTCTTTTATAATCGTTTCATTAATACAGTACGTGTTTTCTGGCACAGCAGTCGGATAAGGTGAACACAAGAGCGAAACGTAAACTTCACTAGATACAATAACGTTCTGGAAAAAAAAATGCAACATAAACTATATAGAACTAATAGATCATTCGATAAAAAAATAATCAAGAGGCAATATCAAATAAAGATAGAAGTATTGCTTCACATATATAATCCGAAAATAGTTCAAATTTGTCCTTGTAGAAACTGAAATTATTCTATTTTGCCCTTTGTTTAGATCAAGTAATTTTCTTACTACTAACAACTTGTTTTGTATTTGTACTTATTGTTAATATGGCTTCTATGCATATGAGTCAGACTCCACGTATTCAAATTCTTGGAGAGAAAAGATCCAAATTTATCATCAACAATTGAATATGGTTTTGAATTACTCTTAGATTGAAGTTCCGTTAGAGATCAAGGAAAGTTCTGCATTGAAATTTTTGCATTTAAAAGGTCCGCACTGAAATTCTTGCCAAAGTTTACTACAGTAATTGTTTACTCGCAAAACAATACAGTTGAATTTGTAACATGATTTATAGACACATAAATTAATTTGATCCAAGAATATAAAATGACTAATAACAGATATAAATTGATTAAAATAACTTGAAGAAAAATACAAACTTGATTATGGGATCAGTTTCTCCGGTAGCAATAATAAGAGAAATATCAAGAAAACAAAAGAGCAAGTTGTTTAATAAGAACAGATTTTGGCTTTTGTGTAGAGATAATTTTTCATGTCCTATGATGAATATAAATTCTCATATTTATAACTCAATCCAGGGAGACAAGATTCCCAAGCTCTTCATTAAAATGAGTAAAAACCCTCTTGATGGCTGCATAACGGTTGAACATTAATACAAAGATTCTTTGTAACGGTTGCTCATTGAATATTGTCTTTTTTTCAATTGATGTCTTCCTTTCAAATCTTTGTTCCCGGTTCGAATCCCTTCGTTTATTCAGCACCAGTTATATGTTTTGTAACCGGTGACAACTATTTGCTAACTCATATCTTATGTATATTTACTTCCACGTGTAAACTCGTTAAATATCCATATGTCACTTATCAATTTTACCTCATACAATAATTTGTATAATTAGCAAATATAATAGTAAAGACAGATGCCACATTTGCCATGTCCTTGATTGGAGCATAATTTAAGCTGGATTTCATATCTGCCACCGCAAAAATATTTGAACTTTTGATTTTTCCCTCTCTATTTCATAGTTATGAAAATAAACTCTATGATTGTTTACCCTCAAAATCGGATAACAATTGAATTTGTAAGTGATTTTAAGGATACATAGACTAATTTCACACGAAACAATAAATTAGATTGCAATTGAAATAAATAATGACGAAGTAAATGCAAACCACACGAATTAAACAGCCTTAACCTTAGAAGGTTAATCACCCTCGAGCCAGGTACGCTTCGATCGGCATTAGGACACATAAGAACAAGAGCTTCAAGAAAAATAATAATGATATATCACTTTGGAATGCTTGTTACAATGTGTTCAATGAATTATGAGACCCCCCTTTATATAGTAGAGGAGTCTTACTTTAGGTACAATTCTATAAAAGGTAAAAATCCCTTGATTTGATGATTGTCGATTCCCTACTGATAGGCGTTGAGATTCCCGCCGCAACATCTGCTCGGTTACGGATATTTTTGTAACGACCCGGCCGGTCGTTTTGAGCTTTTACACTCCGTTCGGTTGTTTGAGGGCATGAGTAGCTCCGTATGATGTATTATGACTTATGTGAATCGTCGGTTTGGGTTTTCAGGTTATTCAGAATTGATTTGAAAGGATGATTCTCAACTAGAAGCTTTAAATTTGAAAGAGTTGACCAAATTTGACTTTTTAGTATTTGACCTCGGATTGGAATTTTGATGGTTCTGTTAGCTCCGTTGGGTGATTTTGGACTTAGGAGCGCGTCCGGATTGTGATTTGGAGGTCCGTGGTTGAATTTGGCTCAGAATAGAGAAAGTTGAAATTTTAGAAAAGTTTGACCGGGAGTGGACTTTTTGATATCGGGGTCGGATTCCAATTCCAAAAGTTGGACAAGGTCTGTAATGTCGAATGTGTGCAAAATTTGAGGTCAATCGGACGTGATTTGATAGGTTTCGGCATCGATTGTGGAAGTTTGAAGTTTCAAGGTTCATTAATTTCGAGTTGAGGTGTGATTCGTCGTGTTGATGTTGTTACGCGTGATTTGAGGCCTCGAGTAGGTCCGCATTATGTTATTGGACTTGTTGGTATATTCGGACAGGATCCCGAGTAGTTCGGATGAGTTTTGGATGAGGTTCGGATCATTTTACTTCATGTTGCTATTGTTGGTTCTGGTGTGACCGCACTTGCGGCTGGTTTGCGCAGGTGCGATGGTCGTAGAAGCAACGAAGGGGTTGCAGGAGCGAAAATAGTGCTGGGAGAGGAAGACCGCAGAAGCGGAGATTTGGGCGCATATGCGGATGCGCAGGTGCGAGGTGATGGAGCGCATGAGCGAGGTATTCCGCATGTACGGATGGTGGCTCGCACCTGCGTTGGCGCAGAAGCGAACATTTTGTCCGCAGGTGCGAGGGTCGAGTTCTCAGCTGATTCCTCAGAAGCGGAGGTTATGTCGCAGAAGCGACGCCGCAGAAACGGCTAATGTGTCGTAGGTGTGAAAGTGCTAGGCAGAATGATAAATACATGGATTCGCGATTTTGGCTTCATTTTAACATTTCTAGGCTCGGATTGAGGCGATTTTTCAAGCAAATGTCACCATATGAATTGGGGTAAGTGTTCTCTACTCGGTTTTGGTTATATTTCATGAATCTACCTTTATTTTTGGTAATTGGATTGTGAAATTTAAAGAGGAAATTAGGGGTTTTGGCCTAAAGTTTCATAATGTGAATTTTTGAGTTTTGAACATCGAATTGGAGTCGTATTTGAGTGAAACCAGTATGGTTGGATGCGTAAATGAATGGGTTGTTGGATGTTTTGCAAATTTTGTTGGGTTCTGAGGTGCGGGCCCGGGTTGGGCTTTTGGCCGATTTTGGCCTTTCGTGTAAAGATTTGATCTTTTTCGATCAGGATTGGTTCCTTTAGCATTGTTTGATGTGTTTGAGTTGTTTTTGGTTAGTTTCGAGCCGTTCGGAGGTCGGAATGTGCGGGATGGCATTTTGGAGCATCGCTTGGCTTGCTTGGTGTTGGAATTGGCTTGTTCGAGGTAAGTAACTCTTCTAATCTTAGTGTTGAGGGTATGAAACCCCGAAATACGTGTTATGTGATTGGTATTGAGGTGACGCACATGCTAGGTGACTGGCGTGCGGGCGAGCACCCTCTGAATTGTGATTCCGTTATTTCCATGGCACTGTATAGTCGCCCTATTTTGTTGATATTTGTGTTATCACCATGTGATAAAGTAACTGAGCTACCAATCATAGTGGTCGTTTCTTCCTGTCATCTCACTGATTTCACTGATGTGTCGTCCTCAGTCATATTCATACATTCATATCATATCTCAGTCTCAATTGTTGTTAATTGATACATCATATCATTGTTGTCGGGCTAGTTTCATGACATTGTGAGCCCATGAGTGAGACTGGAGAGATTGATGTATGAGTGAGGCCGAGGGCCGGAGAGAGAGTGACATTTTGTGATCGGGTTTCACGCCACAATATATTATATTGATTATATTTTATATGGATCGGGTTGCACACCGCAACAAGCCTTCGGGCTATATATATATTATTGGATCGGGTTTCACGCCGCAACAATATTGGATCGGGTTACACGCCGCAATAATATTGGATCAGGCTGCATGCCGCAACAATATAGCGCTTGGGCTGAAGGATCCCCTCCAAAGTCTGCACACCCACAGTGAGCGCAGTCGACTATATATATGTGGATCGGGTTGCACGCCGCAATGGGCTTTATGATCATATATGGATCGGGCTGCACACCGCAACGGGTATTGTACAAGGCTTAGTGATGGAGTGTACTGAGCACAGTGAGAGAGAATGCGAGACAGTGAGATTGAGTACTCTGAGAGTGTGAGTACATGAGCTCATCATCGAGATGCATTGCATTTGACATGCGTACTTGAGATACATGCATAGAGGATCATTTCCTTATGCTACCCAATTTTGGGAACATTTATGATTTTACCTGTATCTTGACATGTAGGCATAGAGAAGTACTTTCCTCATGCTATCTGAAAATGAAACATCTTACTATTTGTTGAAAGGAGTTTTGGAAAAATTATTGTTTTCAAACTTATTCATATTTTTGGCAACTTCGGTAAACGATTTGGGTTTTCACTAATGTACTTGAAAGGCAGAACTATTTTCGAAAATCATGATTTTGCTGAACATCTTATCCCTGAGTTACTTCTTGTATTATTTGCTTTACGTTGTTATGAACTGCTGTTGGTAATTTGCGGTAGACCCGACCTTGGTACAAGCTCGTCACTACTTTCAACCTAAGGTTAGGTTTGTTACTTATTGAGTGCATGGGATCGGTTGTACTCATACTACACTTCTACACCTTGCATGCAGATGTTGGCTGCCGATGTTGTTGTGTTCGATGGGAGCTGGATTTGAATATGTACCTGTGTCCCTATCACAACCCAAAATTCCCACCTTCGGACCGTGATGGCGCCTAACATTTCACTTGCTAGGCAAGCCAACGTTAGAATAATATTATCTATTTTTAAAATAATTTTTATATTATTAATAATCAAGGATACAAAGGCGGAAGCAATGTTTGAAACATAGTGAAATAATTCATAAAAACAACGGTATCTAAATACCATCCCAGAATTGGTGTCACAAGCGCACGAGCTTCTAGAATAAATACAAATAAAGGTCTGAATAAAATAAATTTGTCTGGAAATAAACACACAGCTAAAGAACAATAGACGGGGACTTCAGAACTGCGGACGCCATGCATTTATACCTCAAGTCTCCTCTGGTAGCTGAAATCCGAGCAAGTCTATGGTACGCCGCTGGGACCAACTCCAAAATCTGCACAAGAAGTGCAGAGTATAGTATCAGTACAACCGATCTCATGTACTGGTAAGTGCTGAGCCTAACCTCGACGAAGTAGTGACGAGGCTAAGGCGGTTCACTTACATTAACCTATACGCAATATTAATAATAACAACAAATAATAGAAAAAAATTAGGTAACTCATTTATAATAATTAAAACCAACCCAGCAGTCATAATCCATTATTATTTCAACCAATTCTGTTGCAGCGTGTAACCTGCTCTCACAATATATTCACATTCAATTCTGTTGCAGCGCGCAACCCGCTCTCCCAATATTTTCCTTTTAATCAAGTCTATCATATATGTATTTCAATCAAGTGTATATATAGACTTTTAAATAAGTCTGTTGCGGCATGCAATCCGATCCCCCAATATTGACTTTTCAATAAGTCTATTGCGGCGTGCAATCCGATCCCCCAATATTGACTTTTAATAAGTCTGTTGCGGCGTGCAACCCGATTCTCCAATATTAACTTTTTAATAAGTCTGTTGCGGCGTGCAACCCGATCCTCCAATATATCCATTTCAATCAATTCCTATAGAAGAAATTTCCCCAATAAATGTAACAATTAATAGAAAATTATAAGACAACAAGCATACAACAATTATGATTTAATTATGAAACAAACAATGACAAATAGCAAATTATTATAAAAATCAGGGAGAAAATAGGCAGCTTAATATTTAATATGCTAAATGTCAAATGACAATTAAACACATAATTCAAATAGCATGTAACAATTAATGCAGGAATGCAAGAATTAATATTTGACAAAAAATAAGAGAGAAACAATTATTATAATAATTAATTTATGATTAAACATAATTTATGATTTTTCAAGTAAGCAGGCAAACAATTAATTTGACGACGTATAGATACTCGTCACCTTGCCTATACGTCGTTCACATGCAATTCACATAACAAATAATTTAAGGGTTCTATTCCCTCAAGTCAAGGTTAACCCCGACACTTACCTCGCTTTGCAAATTCCAATCAATTATTCAACCACAGCTTTTCCTTTTAAATTTGCCTCCGAAAGTTTCAAATCTATTCACAAACAATTCAATATATTCAATATTAATCATAAGAATTAATTCCATATGAATTTATACATTTTTCGGACAAAAATCCAAAATTTATTAAAATATTCGACAGTGGGACCCAGGTCTCAAATCCCGAAAACACTCGCGAAATCCGAACACCCGTTCCGATACGAGTTCAACCATACAAAATTTGTCGAATTTCGATATTAAATGGACCTTCAAATCTTAATTTTTCATTTTTGGAAAGTTTTACAAAAATTCTAATTTCTTGCATCTAAATCCGAAATAAATGATGAATATAGACATGGATTTGTGAAATATAATCACTTTTGGTTAAAGAACACTTACCCAATTCAAAGTCGTGAAAATCCCCCTTGAAATCGCCCAAATCCGAGACTTAAAACTCAAAAATAAACAAAAATTGGCGACTTCCGAATTTATGGGTTTTGCCCAGTCATTTTCGCATATGCGGACAAAAGTTCCGCATTTGCGGACTCGCATTTGCGAGACAAAGCTCGCATTTGCGATGCCAGGCTGCCAGGTGAAGTTCCGCATCTGCTGACACTCCTGTCGCACCTGCGACATCCGCTTCTACGCAAAAAGGCCACACCTGTGAAGTCCCCAAGCCAGCCCAGTCTCGCATCTGTGATGGAAGGCTCGTTTCTGCGAGCTCACACCTGCGGTTAAAAATCCGCAGGTGCGATTACACCAGAACCCAAAATTTCAGATTTTGCTCAAGTCCAATTCTTGTTCCGATTTCGATTCGAATCACATTCGGGGTACTCGGGACCCCGTCCGAATATACCAACAAGTCCCATAACATAATACGGACTGACTCGAGATCTAAAATCACATCAAACAATGCTGGAATTACAATTCACACCCCGATTCGAACTTTGAGTTTTAAACTTTTCAATTTGCAAACCTCGTGCCAAAACATATTAAATGAATCCAGAATGACTTCAAATTTGGCACAGAACTCATAAATGACATAACGGGGCTGTTCAAATTTCTAGAATCAGATTTCGGCTCCGATATCAAAAAGTCAACCCCGTGGTCAAACTTGGAAATCTTTAGCCTTTAAATTACTAGTTTCCGTTAAATGGTCATAACTTGAGCTAGGAACCTCCAAATAAAATTCCGGACATAAGCCAAAGTCCCAAATCACGATACGGAGCTACCAGAACTGTCAAAATACTGATCAGGATCTGTTTTCTCAAAATGTTGACCAAAGTCAACTTAGTTAAGTTTTAAGGCTCTATTTTATATTTTAATCTATTTTTTACATGAAAACTTTCCAAAAAATTGTACGGACTGCGCACGCAATTCGAGAAATAATAAATGGTGCTTTTCTAGGCCTTAAAACACAGAATTATTTATTAAATTTAAAGATGGCATTTGGGTCAGCACATTCTCCACCTCTAAAACAAACGTTCGTCCTCAAACGGAGTTAGAAACAAAAATACCTGAGCTGGAGAAAAGGTATGGATATTTACTCCGAATGTCCGACTCGGACTACCAGGTAGATGCCTCTACCGGCTGACCTCTCCATTGCACCCGAATTGAAGGATAACTCTTAGACCTCAACTGTTGGACCTGCCAGGCTAGAATAGCCACCGGCTCCTCCTCGTAAGTCAATTCTTTGTCCAATTAGACTGAGGTGAATCTAACACATGGGACGGATCACCATGATATTTTTGGAACATAGACACATGGAACACCGGATGAACCGCTGATAAAATAGGTGATAATGCAAGCCTGTAGGCTGCTTCACCCACCCTTTCAAGAATTTCAGAGGGTCCATTGTACCTGGGGCTCAACTTGCCCTTCTTCCCGAACCTCATTACACCTTTCATAGGTGAAACCCGGAGCAAAATTCTTTCTTCAACCGTGAATGCAATATCACGAACTTTACGGTCGGCATAATTCTTTTGCCTTGACTGAGCTATGTGAAGTCGATCCTATATAATCTTGACCTTATCCAAAGCATCCTGTACCAAATCGGTACCCAACAACCGAGCCTCTCCCGATTCAAACCAACCACTAGGCAATCGGCATTGCCTTCCGTATAATGTCTCATATGGAGCCATCTGAATGCTCGACTGGTAGCTATTATTATAAGCAAACTCCGCAAGTGACAAGAAATGATCCCAAGAACCTCCAAAGTCTATAACACAAGCACGGAGCATATCCTCCAGTATCTGAATAGTGCGTTCGGACTGTCCGTCTGTCTGTGGATGAAATGTTGTACTCAACTCTACCTGCGTGCCTAACTCACATTGTACATCCCTCCAGAAATGTGAGGTAAACTGCGTACCTCGATCTGAAATAATAGACACGGGCACAGCGTGAAGGCGGACAATCTCACGAATGTAAATTTCAGCTAACCTCTCTGAAGAATAGGTAACTGCCACTCGAATGAAATGTGCTGACTTGGTCATCCTGTCCACAATGACCCAAACTACGTCAAATTTTCTCTGAGTCTGTGGAAGTCCAACAACAAAATCCATAGTGATACGCTCCTATTTCCACTCGGGAATTTCTAACTTCTGAAGTAAACCACCAGGTCTCTGATGCTCGTATTTAACTTACTGACAATTTCGACACCGAGCTACATATGCAACTATATCCTTCTTCATTCTCCTCCACCAATAATGTTGCCGTAAATCTTGATACATTTTAGCGACACCTGGATGAATAGAATACCTGGAACTATGGGCCTCTTCAAGAATTAATTTATGAAGCCCATCCATATTAGGCACACAAATACGACCCTGCATTTGCAGAACTCCATCTTCCCCCATAACAACCTGTTTGGCATCACCGTGTTGTATCGTGTCCTTAAGGACAAGTAAATGAGGATCATCATATTGTCGCTCTCTGATGCGCTCATATAAGGAAGACCGAGCGACTGTGCAAGCTAGAACCCGACTGGGTTCTGAAACATCTAACCTCACGAACGGATTGGCTAAAGTCTGAACATCTGTAGCTAATGGTCTCTCACCAACCGGAATATACGCAAGACTGCCCATACTCGTAGCCTTTCTACTCAAAGCATCGGCCATCACATCGGCCTTTCCGGGGTGATACAAAATGATGATATCATAGTCTTTCAACAACTCCAACCATCTTCTCTGCATCAAATTAAGATCTTTTTGTTTGAACAGATATTGAAGGCTACGATGATTGGTAAATACCTCACACGAGACACCGTAGAGGTAATGCCTCCAAATCATCAAAGCATGGACAATGGCTGCTAATTCTAAGTCATGAACAGGATGACTCTTCTCGTGAACTTTTAACTGCCGCGACGTATATGCAATCATCTTGCCATCTTGCATTAATACAGCACCAAGCCCAATGTGAGATGCGTCACAATATACCGTATACGATCCTGAACCAGTGGGTAACACTGGAGCCGTAGTCAAAGAAGTCTTGAGCTTCTGAAAGCTCAACTCATACTCGTCTGACCATCTGAATAGGACACCTTTCTGGGTCAATCTAGTCAATGGGCTTGCTATAGATGAAAACCCTTCCACGAACCGACAATAATAACCTGCTAAACCCAGGAAACTCCGGATTTCTATAACTGAAATAGGTCTAGGCTAATTCTGAACAGCCTCAATCTTCTTAGGATCCGCCTTTATGCCTTATGTCGATACAACATGCCCCAAAAAGGCAACTGAGTCTAACCAAAACTCACATTTTGAAAACTTGGCATATAACTGATTATTCTTTAAAGTGTGAAGCACACTTCGAAGATGCTGCCCATGCTCCTCTCGACTGCTGGATTAAATTAAGATATCATCAATGAATATAACCATAAAAGAGTCCAAATAAGGCTTGAACACCCGATTCATCAAATCCATAAATGTTGCTGGGGCATTTGTCAACCCAAATGACCTCACTAGGAATTCGTAATGCCCATACTGAGTTCGAAAAGCTGTTTTAGGGACATCAGAGGCCCCAATCTTCAACTAATAGTAACCAGACCTCAAATCGATCTTCGAAAAAACCTTGGCACCCTAAAGCTGATCAAATAAGTCATCAATGTTTAGCAGCGGATATTTGTTTTTGATAGTGGCCTTGTTCAACTGCCGATAGTCTATACACATCCGCATAGAGCCATCTTTCTTCTTTACAAATAATACTGGTGCACCCCAGGGCGAGACACTGGGCCTAATGAATCCCTGGTCAAGCAAGTCTTATAACTGCTCTTTCAATTCTTTCAACTCTGGCAGGGCCATACGGTATGGTGGAATAGAAATGGGTTGAGTGCCCGAAGCCAAATCAATACAGAATTCAATATCTCTATCGGGTGGCATCCCCAGCAGATCTGCGGGAAATACTTCTGGAAATTCACAAACAACTGGTACTGAGTCCATAGAAGGGACATCCGCACTGGGATCGCGAATATAAGCCAAATAGGCTAGACACCCTTTCTCTACCATATGCCGAGCTTTCATATAAGAAATAACCCTGCTGGCAGAATGACCATGAGTTCCTTTCCACTCTAACCGAGGTAACCCCGGCATAGCTAGGGTCACTGTCTTGGCATGACAATCCAATATA
>AWOL01S0016507.1:84635-122192 GCA_000715115.1 Nicotiana otophora | reverse complement strand
AATCCATACCCAAGATGACATCAAAATCTACCATATCAAGAAGTAGAAGATCCACACTAGTCTCAAGATTACCAATAGTAACCACATACGAACGATAGACATGATCTACTACAATAGAGTCTCCCACCAGTGTAGATACTCACATAGAAGCACTCAGAGAATCGCAAGGCACAACCAAATATGAAGCAAAATAAGAGGACACATAGGAATAAGTAGATCCAGGATCAAATAGAACTGAAGCATCTCTATGGAAAACTGGAATAATACCTATGATCACAGCATCAGATGACTCGGCCTCAAGCCTAGCTGGAAAAGCATAAAATCGGGGCTGGGCCCTACCACTCTGAACTGCATCTCTGGAACGACCTCTAACTGGCTGGCCTTCACCTCTAACAACCTGGCCTCCATCTCTAATGGACTCACCTCCACCTTTAATAGCCTGACCTCCAACTCTAGCTGCATGACCCCTACCTCTAGCTGGCTGAGCAGGCGGTGAAGCAACCGGTGCAGGTATGATGGCACAAGAATCTTGCCAAGTTCTGTTACTCGCCAATCTTGGGAAATACCTCCTGATATAACCAATGTTACCACACTCATAACACCCATTGGCTGCTGAAGCTGACCTAAATAGGTCGGATAACCGCTGTAGTAACTCTGGAGTGGTGGTGCACTGATAGGAGCTGAATATGCACTGAATACTAGCTGCCCAGAGTAAGGCATAATAGAACCATGACTCCCTGAAGCACCGGGAGATGCATGAAGTGATGAATTAAACGGTTTTGGAGGATGACCCCTACCACAATTACCCCGGCCTCCAGACGAGGCACCACTGAAACCACCAAACTGACGAGGCCTCTTATCAGACCTCTGCCCTCTCTCCTGTGCAAGAACCATTTCGATCCTCCTGGCGACATTAGCAGCCGCCTGAAAATAAATCTCACTTCCGGTTTCCTTAGCCATCTAAAGTCTGATAGGGTGAGTGAGTCCCTCAATAAACCTCCTCACTATCTCTCCCTTCATAGGTAGTAAAAGGAGAGCATGACAGGCCAAATCCACAAAACGGGACTCATACTGAGTAACGGTCATACTGCCCTGCTGTAGACGCTCAAATTGCTTGCAGAATTCCTCTCTTAGTGTGATAGGGAAGAACTTCTCCAAAAATAGCTGAGAGAACTGCTCCCAGGTAAGTGCAGGTGATCCAACTGGTCGGGTCAATGTATAATCTCTCCACCACCTCTTGGCGGAACCCGTCATCTGGAATACAGCAAAAGAAACCCCACTGGTCTCAACTATACCCATGTTCTGCAGCACCTCATGGCAGTGTTCAAGATAATCTTGTGGGTCCTCAGAAGGTGTACCACTGAAGTGAACTGGAAAGCGCTTAGTGAACTTATCCAGTCTCAATAAGGCCTCAAAAGACATGGCGGGCCTATTACCGATCTGTGCCGCAACAACTAGCTGAGCTACCCCAACTGGCGAGGCTACTAGAGCCTGATTCTGGGGAGCCATCTACTCTGGAGCGGGAGCAGTGGGAGTTTGTGCTCCTTCCCCAGCCTGTGAGATGGCTGGTGCCACTGGAAATATACCATTCTAGGCCACGCCCTCCATAAGACTTACCAAACGGACTAGAGCGTCCTGAAGTACTGGAGTGGCTATGAATCCTTCCGGGACCTGAACTGGTCCAACTGGTACATTATGAACTGGAGCCTCCTCCTGAAGGTCCACCTGAGGTTCTTCAATAGGTGCAGCTGCTCGAGCTCTGGACTGAGCGCTACCTCGGCCTCTGCCTCAGCCTCTAGCACGACCTCGACCTCGACCTCTACCCCTGGCCATAGTTGACACTCGGGGCTCTGGTCCCTGTCCATCGGTAGAGGTATTAGGTATTCTCATCATCTGCGAGAGAATAAGAGTAGAATGGTTCAATCATCGATGATAGAATAAAATCGCACGACAGAATAAGAAAGAACTGATATTGTTTCTAAACTTCATAGCCTCTGGGAGATAAGTACAGACGTCTCCGTACCGATCCTTCAGACTCTATTAAGTTTGCTCGTGATTCGTGGGACCTATGTAACCTAGTGCTCTGATACCAACTGTCACGACCCGAAATTCCCATCTTCGGATCGTGATGGCGCCTAAGATTTCACTTGCTAGGCAAGCCAACGTTAGAATAATATTATCTATTTTTAAAATAATTTTTATATTATTAATAATCAAGGAAACAAAGGCGGAAGAAAATTTGAAACATAGTGAAATAATCCATAAATCAACGGTGTCTAAATACCATCCCAGAATTAGTGTCACAAGTGCACGAGCTTCTAGAATAAATACAAATAAAGGTCTGAATAAAATAAAGTTATCTGGAAATAAACACACAGCTAAAGTACAATAGACGGGGACTTCAGAACTGCGGACGCCATGCAATTATACCTCAAGTATCCTCTGGTAGGTGAAATCCGAGCAGGTCTATGGTACGCCGCTGGGACCAACTCCCAAATCTGCACAAGAAGTGCAGAGTGTAGTATCAGTACAACCGACCCCATGTACTGGTAAGTGTTGAGCCAAACCTCGACGAAGTAGTGACGCGGCTAAGGCGGTTCACTTACATTAACCTTTACGCAATATTAATAATAATAACAAATAATAGAAATAAATCAGGTAACTTATTTATAATAATTGAAACCAACCCGGCAGTCATAATCCATTATTATTTCAACCAATTCTGTTGCAGCGTGCAACCCGCTCTTACAATATATTCACATTCAATTCTGTTGCAGCGTGCAACTCGCTCTCCCAGTATTTTCTTTTTAATCAAGTCTGTCATATATTTATTTCAATCAAGTGTGTATATAGACTTTTAAATAAGTCTGTTGCGGCGTGCAATCCGATCCCCCAATATTGACTTTTAATAAGTCTGTTGCGGCGTGCAACCTGATCCTCCAATATTAACTTTTTAATAAGTTTGTTGCGGCATGCAACCCGATCCTCCAATATTAACTTTTTAATAAGTCTATTACGGCGTGCAACCCGATCCTCCAACATTAACTTTTAATAAGTCTGTTGCGGCGTGCAACCCGATCCTCCAATATATCCATTCCAATCAATTCTTATAGAAGCTATTTCCCCAGTAAATGCAATAATTAATATACAATTATAAGACAACAAGCATACAACAATTATGATTTAATTATAAANCCAATAAATGCAACAATTAATATAAAATTATAAGACAACAAGCATACAATAATTATGATTTAATTATGAAACAAACAATGACAAATAGCAAATTATTATAAAAATCAGGGAGAAAATAGGCAGCTTAATATTTAATATGCTAAATGTCAAATAACAATTAAACACATAATTCAAATAGCATGTAACAATTAATGCAGGAATGCAAGAATTAATATTTGATAATGAATAAGAGAGAAATAATTATTATAATAATTAATTTATGATTAAAAATAATTTATGATTTTTCAAGTAAGCAGGCAAACAATTAATTTGACGACGTATAGACACACGTCACTTCGTCTATACGTCGTTCACATGCAATTCACATAACAAATAATTTAAGGGTTTTATTCCCTCAAGTCAAGGTTAACCCCGACACTTACCTCGCTTTGCAAATTCCAATCAATTATTCAACCACAGCTTTTTCTTTTAAATTTGCCTCCGAAAGCTTCAAATCTATTCACAAACAACTCAATATATTCAATATTAATCATAAGAATTAATTCCATATGAATTTACACATTTTCCGAATAACAATTCGAAATTTATTAAAATATTTGACAGTGGGACCCACATCTCAAATCCCAAAAACACTCACAAAATTCGAACACCCGTTCTGATACGAGTTCAACCATATAAAATATGTCGAATTGCGATATCAAATGGACCTTCAAGTCTTAATTTTTTATTTTTGGAAAGTTTTACAAAAATTCCAATTTCTTGCATCTAAATCCAAAATAAATGATGAATAAAGACATGGATTTGTGAAATATAATCACTTTTGGTTAAAGAACACTTACCCAATTCAAAGTCGTGAAAACCTCCCTTGAAATNTTTGACAATGAATAAGAGAGAAATAATTATTATAATAATTAATTTATGATTAAAAATAATTTATGATTTTTCAAGTAAGCAGGCAAACAATTAATTTGACGACGTATAGACACACGTCACTTCGTCTATACGTCGTTCACATGCAATTCACATAACAAATAATTTAAGGGTTTTATTCCCTCAAGTCAAGGTTAACCCCGACACTTACCTCGCTTTGCAAATTCCAATCAATTATTCAACCACAGCTTTTTCTTTTAAATTTGCCTCCGAAAGCTTCAAATCTATTCACAAACAACTCAATATATTCAATATTAATCATAAGAATTAATTCCATATGAATTTACACATTTTCCGAATAACAATTCGAAATTTATTAAAATATTTGACAGTGGGACCCACATCTCAAATCCCAAAAACACTCACAAAATTCGAACACCCGTTCTGATACGAGTTCAACCATATAAAATATGTCGAATTGCGATATCAAATGGACCTTCAAGTCTTAATTTTTTATTTTTGGAAAGTTTTACAAAAATTCCAATTTCTTGCATCTAAATCCAAAATAAATGATGAATAAAGACATGGATTTGTGAAATATAATCACTTTTGGTTAAAGAACACTTACCCAATTCAAAGTCGTGAAAACCTCCCTTGAAATCGCACAAATCCGAGACTTAAAACTCAAAAATGAAAAAAATGGCAACTTCCGAATTTATGGGTTCTGCCCAGTCATTTTCGCATATGCGGACAAAAGTTCTGCATTTACGGACTCGCATTTGTGAACAAAGCTCGCATTTGCGATGCCAGGCTGCCATGTGAAGTTTCGCATCTGCGAACACTCCTGTCGCACCTGCGACATCCGCTTCTGCGCAAAAAGGCCGCACCTGCGAAGACCCCAGGCTAGCCTAGTCCCACATCTTCGATGGAAGGCTCGCTTCTGCGAGCTCGCACCTGCGGTCAAAAATCCGCAAGTGCGATTCCATCAGAACCCAAAATTTCAGATTTTGCTTAAGTCCAAATTATAATTCACCTCGATTCGAACTTTGAGTTTTAAACTTTTTAATTTGCAAACCTCGTGCCACAACATATTAAATGAATCCGGAATGACTTCAAATTTGGCACACAAGTCATAAATGACATAACTGAGCTGTTCAAATTTCCAGAATCGGATTCCGGTTCCGATATCAAAAAGTCAATCCCGTGGTCAAACTTGAAAATCTTTAGCCTTTAAATTACTAGTTTCCGTAAATGGTCATAACTTGAGATAGGGACCTCCAAATTAAATTCCGGGCATACAGCCAAGTCCTAAATCACGATACGGAGCTACTGGAACTATCAAAATACTGATCCGGGTCCGTTTGCTCAAAAGGTTGACCAAAGTCATCTCAATTAAGTTTTAAGGCTCTATTTCACATTTTAATCCATTTTTCACATGAAACTTTTCGAAACATTGTACAGACTACGCACGTAAGTCGAGGAATAATAAATGGTGATTTTTGAGGTCTTAGAACACAGAATTACTTATTAAATTTAAAGATGATATTTGGGTCATCACAGTCCCGGTTGTAGCTGCTTCCTGTTCGTTGTAGCCTTAGATCTATAAAACTTTATTTATGTACTTTTCAAACAGATGATGTATTTATTTCAATTCACTTCCACTTTTTAAACTCTATTCTTAGAAGCTCATAATTTGTACTACCAGTTCTTGGGGAAATGTATTAGATTCAGATATTTCTTTTCTTAATTACTTTATTAATTGTTATTGGAATTGGTTAGAGGTTAATTGGCTTACCTAGCGGGTTCGGGGCTAAGGTCGACTTCCGGGGTCTCAGACTCAATGTTCTCAAAGGCACGTGTTCTGACCCCAGGTTCTAGCTCGGTCTGACTTGGAGCCGATCTTCAATCTTGCATCGGCATGTTTCGAGCATGTCCTTTCATGTCGTAGGCGAACTCGATCTCGAATGTATACAGATAATCTTCTCATTTTTCGGAGAGTAGACGACGAGAAACGACATGAGCTTTCGACTCTTTCTTCGACACCACGCGATAGAACCGACAAAACAGTTGAAATGTCTCGTCAGTCAAGTCTTAATGGCATTAAATGTTTGTCAGTTGCTGGTCGACCACTCCTGGATAGGAACCGTCATTGAAAAACTATACATACCCCCTCATTTGCTCATTCAAACTTTACATTCAAAGCTTCTGTCCTCGTACCTTAGCAATCTTAATATTTCCAGGCACTTATATTTCGGTTATTTGAGATCTTCTTATAAGAACTTTTGTTCCGTTTTCATTCCAAACCATCAAGTGCACTCTTTTAAATTTCTCTTTTTCCTCCCTTTTCCATCATTTTCAAAGAAATGGCGAAGATTTCAAAAATCGTTCACCAAAAAGAAACTCCTTCTACCTCGTGATCGGCTACCGAAGAGACGGTTTCGCGTACTGCTATCGAGGAATCAGTACAGAACCTCCTCTAAAAATGTTCATCCTGGGGGGGTGCCCGATTAATGTTGACTTTAAGGTCAAAAATCCCTCCTCCATACTAGGTCGGGGCGAGGAGGTCTCGAGGTACATCTACTCAGTCAGCGAGGATACTCTCTCCGAGGTCAAAAAGGATTGTAACTAGGTTGAGTTCCCAAACCTGACGAAGACATCACCATCCACGTTGAGGGATTTTTAAGTGTTTACACTTATCCCTTCACACTAGGCCCCTTGGACCTGGTTATTATCTACTTTTGCAAAAGATACGAGGTAACCCTCGGTCAAATTCACCTTTCTTTCTGGAGGATTATAATCCTCCTCCGTTTCTTTGTAAGCAAGATCGAAGGGTGCCCTTTCACTATTGACCACCTCATGCATTTATACAGTCCCTGACTCTACCGGGGGGACTGATCAAGCTCTACCGTAAGGCCAGTAAAGCCTCGTTCTCAAGTATCAATAAAGATCGGGATCGGGTTTGGCTAGGCCGTTTCGTCCGAGTCAGGACCTTGGACTTGATCCCGGCCGAGCACATGTCATTCCCTGAGAAGTGGAACATGTCACATAAGTATAATTTTGCTTCCAATATTTAATTTATCACGTTTTTTATTTCTTCTTATCGGTGTTATGTAGTGGTGCAGCTGTTGCACGGATCCCGAATGCAATTCCTCAACTAAGGGCGTGGGTTGAGGGCATCATTTTACAAAGGCCTTATTCCAAGTGTTCATGTCGTGAGATTTAAAAGGGCCGATGGGAGGCCCATTCGCACAGTGAGATCTATTTCATGAGTAATATTTGGTTTCCATTTTGCATCATTAAGTCCTCTCTTGTTTTACTTCTTTTTGCAGGTTTATCCAAGGATGTCAAAATGAGGCCCCCATCTGGTAGCGATGATTTACCCACCGAGTCCCCTGCTCCGAGATAGGGTGAAGAGAAGAAAAGAAAAAGGGCTCTGAGTTCTCCGAGCTCAGAGAAGAAGAAGCCAAAGAGAAGGCTAGTGCGTAAATCCAAAGAAAGCACCAGTGCTCGAGCACCATATTCAGATTCTCTCTATCGGCTGAGGGATGAATCCGAAGAAGAAGAAGAAGAAGAAGAAGAAACATTCAATCTGGTGGTCCGAGTGTCATCACAACTCGAATGGCAAGGGGAAACTGAACCGGAGAGAGATGGGGCCAATCTGTCTCAAGTTAGTGAGGCCGTCGAGGAGGTCGTAGCCTAAACTTCTCGGGATGCGGGCGACGTCCTAAAGGAAGTACATGGTGTGATATACATCACTAATTCACCTTCGTTCATTGAGTCCATATTCAATGAGGCTCAGGTGGTGAAGGAATGCCCCAACGAGGGGGTCATCGGAGTAGATGACCCCTTCCGTGGATATTTTGATGGTGTGGATTCTACCGGCACCAAAGATGTCACCGGGTTGGGTGACTTGGAGGTGAAGAAGAAAATTCCGTCTTCGGGAACAAGCGGACCATCTTCATGTCTGAAGCTGGTCAACCGATTTCCAGTTCTGAGTATGGATCCCGACCGGAAGCGGTCGACCGTCATCTCCGTTCTAGAGGATGCCCGGATCCTTTCCGCTCATGTAGGGGTGGCCAGCTATCTTCGATGCTTGGTGACCGAGGAGGACCAACTAAGATGAATGAGGTAGACGATTCCTTCCTATTCAACGAAGCTCAACAGGCGCTAAACTGGGTAACTTCAAATATCTCTTGATGATTTCAAATCATACTTAGACTAATTTGTAGATAATCTTAACATTTTGCTTTGTGTTTGTAAGCCTCGGTGCTTTATCATGAGACCTTCCTCCAATATCGGGACGAACTAAACCAGCATGAGGCCGAGGTCTGAGGGCTCACTGAGAAGATAGATTCTTACAAACTTCTCAACTAGAAGTGTGAAGGGGAGGCTAAGAGCCTCCGAGCTGAGCTGGAGGTGGCTCGAAAGGAGCATGCAGATTTGGTCGAGCAGGTAAAATTATTTGAGGTTAGTGAGGATGAGCTAGGCTCAGTGACTAATGGTCGGAATCCGCAGGTCCAACAAAATATTGATCGGATCGATCAACTGTGAGTTGAGATAGACGTTGTCAAGGCCGAGACTAACGAATGGAGGGGAAGGATGGACCGCCTGGACTCGAAAAAGGAGACTGCTCGAGCGCAGCTGGCTTCGACTGAGGCCCAGCTTCGAGCAGCAAAAGAAAAATCCGAGGTGCATGCCAAAAGGGTTGGGGAGCTCCAGTCTCAGCTAAGTGTGGTCGTCTCCGATCGAGGAAATCTTGCCAAGGAGCTGGAAATGGCCAAGTCGGTGGTCGTTGTTGTTAAAGCCGATGCTGATGAAATGGTAGCCCAATATAAGGTCGATGTTGAGGTGGCCTAGGTCCTAATGAAAGATATCATCGAGCACGTAAAAAGGCAATCCCGAAGGGAGGACCTCGAGGAGATTCATGCTCAGGGTTTTGACTTATCAGCCGAAATCGAGAGTGATAAGGGGCGCGAAGTCAAGGCCAAGAGATTGGCTTATCCCGAGGAGGACTCCGAGGGTTCGAGCGGATTCGAGGGTGGAGGACATTCCGAAGACCCTGGCAACGAGGCGGGCTCCGGTGAAGACCAGGCCATTTAAGTATCTTGCACATTTTTGTATTTTTGTACTTGTGTACTTTTGTACTTTTTGTCAAGGCCGCTTGGCCTCTGTAAAGACTTTACGTATATATAATATAAAGCTTGTTTTTCCCTTCGGCAATCTCTGAGTTTTGTTGTGTACTCTGCTTTATTATTTATATTTCCAAAGATCGAAATGCCTTATCATGAGACAGTTAGGTCATGTTCGGAGATTCGAACAGGCCTTGCCTTTGACATTATTTTATCTAAGGCATCATGGGGGTTCGATATGACCAAAACTTTTTCCCAAGGTACTCACAATATTTTAGATTATAGTTTGCCGAGGGTAGCCTTTATAACGAGTTTAGAAATTTTTCAAGGCCTTATTCTTTATTACGGGTCACGGACTTCTCCGAGCTATTTTAATATAGCCATAGCCTTTTTAGTTTGGGTGTTTCCTAGTGGGCTTGTCACCTCGAGTTATCCACGCTTGCCTAAGATAACAGTCTCTGAAAAGGGATAGACGTAGCCTTTAGGTTCGGGCGCTGCCTAATAGGTCTTGTGATTGCCCAATGGGCTTGTCATCTCGAGTTATCCGGGCTAGCCTAAGCTAATAGTCCCTGAATAGGGATGGCCGTAGCCTTTAGGGTTCGGGCGCTGCCTAATAGGTCTTGTGCCCCCGGGCTCCTATAGCCCGAGTCGTCCGAGTTTATTTTTGGACGACAGTCCCCGATTGGGAGTGATCATATGAACCCGGATAAAGGTGACCCTTGGGCTCGATACCTCTAGGGGATCAAATGTAGGAAATTCCTTAAGAGAAAAGAAAAAAGAGAAATTCTTAAGGGACAAGATATTTTATCCGCAAGGTAGAAATGTTTTTTTATTCTTGTGCGTAATAGTTACACATGTGTACAAATTTTATGTCAAGACTCGAGCAGTCTATGTGGACACGATTCATTTGATCGTTTGGCCCTTACAGTAAATCCTATTGATCGAGCCGAAACCATTCAATCATAAAGTTTTTTTCCTTGCTAAAGTAGTTCGGTAATGCCCCCCAGTGTTTGAGGCCAATCATAGAGAGGCCTCGAATACTATTGGCGTGATCTCCGATACCGGTTCGTAATCGTCCTTCAATTCTAAGTTAGCATGATTTACTGTTGCTTCGTTAAAACCTTTGTCGGAAAATCCATTTGGGACAAAACCGGTTCAAGGGAAAAAGAGTGCAACGCGTGCCTTCAAGCCTAAAAATCGTATCGTACTTTGACGATTGCCTGCAAGTGTTAGTTTGGAATGCAAATAAATATGAGGAAATGAATGAGGTTATACCTTAACAGTAGTATCGCTTTAGGTGAGCTATGTTCCAGTTGTTCGGTAG
Source organism: Nicotiana otophora (assembly GCA_000715115.1). Lineage (NCBI taxonomy): Eukaryota > Viridiplantae > Streptophyta > Magnoliopsida > Solanales > Solanaceae > Nicotiana > Nicotiana otophora. The sequence continues at coordinate 111,674 of AWOL01S0016507.1, read as the reverse complement.
TTGCTCACCGTTCATTATCCCGAGTTTGTACGATCCTTTACTGGTCATCTCGATAATTTGATAAGGGCCTTCCTAGTATGGTCCCAACTTTCCTTCGTTCTAGTTCCGGGTATTTAGCGTGACCTTCCTTAACATCAAGTCCCAGATATTGAAATGTCGAAGGTTGGCCCTTCGATTGTAATATCTCTTGATCCGCTATTTTTGGGAGGCCAATCAGATAAGGGTTGCTTCACACATTTCATCTAATAGATCTAGGCTCGTATACATAGCCTTGTCGTTTGATTCCTTGGTTGTGTATCAGAACCTGAGACTTGGTTCTCCGACTTCTACCAGTATAAGAGCTTCGGCACCGTAAACCAGTGAGAACGGGGTGGCCCCGGTATTGGACTTTGATGTCGTACGGTATGTCCATAAGACTTCGGGCAGGATCTCCTTCTATTTTTCTTTGGTGTCGGTCAACCTCTTTTTGAGGTTTCGGAGTATGGTTGTGTTGGTTGATTCTGCTTGTCCGTTCCCACTAGGGAGGTAGGGTGTCGATAGGATCCTTTTGATCTTATGATCTTATGATCTTCGAGAAACTTGGTTACCTTACTACCAATGTATTATTTCCCATTGTCGCATACGATCTCGGTCGGCATCCCGAACCGACATATGATGTGGTCCCAAATGAAATCGATGACTTCTTTTTCCCTGACCTTTTCATATGTCTGGGCTTCCACCCACTTAGAAAAATAGTCTGTCATAAACAATATAAATTGATCCTTACCGGGTGCCCATGGAAAGGGGCCTACAATATCCATTCCCCACTTCATGAAAGGACGCGTTGACAAAATCGAATGTTTCAGCTCCCAGTCTGATGAATCATCGGAGCGTGTCTTTGACATTCATCACATTTTTGTACGAACGTCTTTGTGTCCTTTTCCATGTCGATCCAGTAATAGCAAGCTATGATTATTTTTTGAACCAGTGATTCGGTGCCTGAATGATTTCCACATGTGCCTTCTTGGATTTCCCTCAAAATGTACTCGGTATCCCCTGGTCTTAGACATATCACGAGTGGGTCATAGAATGTTCTTCTGAACAGGGTTCCGTCTTTGGATAGGCTAAACCGGGCTACCTTTGTACGCAAGGCCCTCAATTATTTTGTATCCGAGGGCAGTTTTCCGGTCTTCAGATATTCTATATATTTATTTCTCGAGTCCCAAGTTCGGCTCATTGAGTTAATCTTGGTGGCCTTCTTCCACTACCGATCTCATAAGTTGTACGACTGCCCCCGAGTGAAACTCATCATTTTCGACCGATGATCCTAACATAGCAAGGGCATCGGCATTCTTATTTTGATCCTGATGTACGTGTTGCAAAGTCCATTCTTTGAACCAATATAATGTTACCTGCAACTTATCCAGGTTCCTTTTCATTTGTTCTTCTCTAACCTCGAACGTCCCATTAACTTGGTTCACAACAAGGAGGGAGTCGCACTTGGCTTCAATCACCTCTGCCCCTAAGATTTTAACTAGTTCAACACCTGCAATCATGGCCTCATATTCGGCCTCGTTGTTAGTCAACCTCACAATCCTAATAGATTGTCTAACTACATTGCCTGTTGGTGGCTTCAATACGATGCCAAGTTCGGACCCTTTCGTGTTCGAAGCATCGTCCGTAGAGAGGGTCCAAAAGTCACGAACCAAGACGATGTACGCGACCGGCACTCGATACCTTAGTCAACAGAGTACCAACATAATGTATCTTTCATATCATACTATCATAGGTAATTGAGCTGGAGAGGTTGTCGTAAAATAAGTAGAATAAAACAAAAGGAAATACTCAATATAGGGTGACCCAACTTGATATACTGACTTATACATATGACGTACTGGCCTATAAGGCCATACTAGTATCCGTATATATGACATATGTCTACAAGCCACTAAGAGTACATAAATATCATAAAGGTAGGGACAGAGCCCCGCCATACCAAACAATACATATTCAAATCATACTGACCAAATAGGCAACTCCGGAGCAAGTGGAGTGCACAAACACCTTCTGCTGAGCTGATAGCCTACTAGGAGAACTCTCAACCTTTCTATCGGGACCTGCGAGCATGAAATGCAACGTCCCCACAAAAAAGGGACATCGGTATAAATAAAGTACTGAGTATGTAAGGCATGACAGTAGTATATAAAAGATATGAAAGAAACATGAAGTAAAAAAACTCAACCTGTAATTCTGAATAGCTCTGTGAATCATGAAAAATTTATAATGTCATGCATGTGCGTATAAATGTGATACCATGCATAGATATATACGTACATAATATCATCAAGCCTCTGAGGGCATCCCATCATATCATCTCAGCCACTATGGGCAAAATCATCAACGTATACCAGCTGATCAGGTGGTGGTGCGTATATAACGCCTTAACCTTTTCCCATATCCCATATACATATAATATATGCGTATATAAAACCTTCTAGTCATGGGTAAATGTACATGTATAAATGTATGAAATGCATAAAAAATACGTTAATAAGATTTCTGGAATATCATAAAATCAATATGCCTTTCGGACAAACTTTATTAAATACGTATTTTTCTGAGACCCATGAACAAAGGATATAATAATAATTCACATGGGGAATCAAGAATATAGACACCCATAGTATTTCTATGAATAGAGTTATTTATGAAAGTTGTGTATTTTGCTCGTTTTGCTTATATCATTTGGATCATGCCAAAAAGAAAGAAGGGATAGCCTTAACATACTTGGATTAGGGAAGAGTCTGTATGATGTTCTTGGAAAAGGTTGCACCGTACTCCTTTAGAACCGCAAAATTTTACGTTGCTATGAATTCAATAATTCTCGTTGGATTTATTTTTTGGGTGTAGGAATTTGAAGAATCACGTTGCTAGTATAAGGTTTAGAATCTAATTTGAAGTGTTTTTTGATAATGAAATTTGTTGAAAACGTGCTAAGTCTAGCGTCTGTTTGAAATGCTTAAATTAGGAAGATGTTATAAGACTTCTTACAGAAAACTTGCTAGATTGAGTGTTCTGTTTGAAATGGTTGAATTAGGAAAAATGTTATAAGATCTCTTACTTTGTTTCTTTAAGTCCAATGAATCCAAATACTAAATGACTTACACGTACTCACTTATGATGCCACCTTTCAATTAAGAAATCATTATCAGATTACTACTTGAATATCTAACGTCCAAAGAAGCCAAAATGCCCATTTCTTTATTTAATGAGTATGACTCATGCTCTTTAAGTCTTTCCACATAATCATAGTGACTTATGAGTCACAATCTTTAGATGGGTTTGCTGCCACGTTATGGAGTCCAAACTTTATCCAAAATCATTATTAATCAACTATTAATTCTTAATTAATTGGGTAATATCTCATTACCCACATAATTAAGAATTATCTCAAATTACTTAAAATACTACTCATTTTTAACATATTTTATACACCTTACTATCATGGCTATGTGGTACCTTATATGGTACTAGTCCATAAATACCGGGTATTTTAGCTCGGGCCATATTTTATCCCAAAATGTTAAACTTCAACGAAATTCATTTTTTTCGATTTGCTTATCCTCTCACCTTCACCAATTTACTCATCAATTGTTTAAAATAGCATAATGCTTATAATCACAAAATAAATTTCATTCCCGAACTTGCGTCGATTAACCTACGATGAAACTTTAACGTTCGAGAATGCGGGATGTAATATCTCATTTTTGAGCTTCCATTAATTTATTTATGGCATAGTTTAATGTACGAAAACATGGGGTGTAACATCATTCCCCATTTTTGGAACATTCGCCCGCGAATGTTGACTGATGCACTTATCATTCTCATAGCCCCTAGCGTTTGCGAATACTTTAATATTGTTCTTTCCATTTAGGTAATTGTTCTGTAAATAATTCCAAAGGCCAGGGCATTCCCCCATTTATGCCTCTTTCTCACACCACGACTTGTGGTCGGAATCCTTCCAATCTCGTAACTGTTGCTACCTTTTATCCCGCAACCTGTATGACTTTTTCCTTGTATGCGCGCCTATGCGACTCGTCTCTCCTCTTTCCTACAGCTTTTAGTCAATCTCTAGGCCTCATTTCACAAACGTATACAGATCTTAATAAGATATCTCTCTGGGCATCTACAGGTATGCTGAAGTTCTTCGTTCGGTACTTTGTTGAACTTACGATTATTGTTATATCTTATTTCATAGCCCTGGTTATCCATCCGTATAACTTTACTGCATCAAGGTAGGTCATATTATACTATAACTCTTACTTCGTTTTATCGTTACTAAGGTCTGCTACCAAACTCCAAGCTACTTTCGTTATTTATCCCATATGTATAAATCTAAGTCCTTTAATGCTTCCTCATTACTTGATCGTCTTAAGAATGATAGCCTAATCTCAACTCATACTTTGTGACTTTTGTCCATCCACTGTTGATTCACCTTAATGTTGATCTATCATCTACCACTGATAACTTGATCTCTTATGTAACACTGCCGCTAGGGCTTACGTCTCATCAGGGACATCTAGAGTAATTAGATTGATCCACCTAGGGGCGATACTATACTTCCATAACCTGTATTTTATAGCATCCCAATATGACTCACTTTACATAGGTATTTTAATCCTGTACAATTCATGAAATCCTCTTCAAGTCATTACTCTATCGAAGTCCCAAACGTCATCCTTTATCTATCACAATCATACCCTCAATTCCACTCTAGATGCTATTAGTCTTAGACTCCTTTGAGTTCATTCAGTCTATACTGAGCTTTCTATAACTTAGAGAAACCATCAGCTCTTTTATTTTCATGAGCTTAATCACGAGGACTTATCCATTCTCGTCACCTTCTTTCTTGTCCTTCTTCATCCTTACTCATGTCATAAAACTTTGTCGCTTTACTATACTTTAGCTTGCAACCTCTACGTATCTATTTATCCTGTCATAAAACTTTGTCGCTTTACTATACTTTAGCTTGCGACCTCTACATATCTATTTATACTATTCGCAACCTTCTTTCAACTTGCTTGCACTATAGATTTCCTTATGTTATTTCGGAACATCAAGTGAGACATCACATTGTCTCAAACTCTTCTTTACTCTTTTATCTAGACCTCTCGATATTTAAAAACCACAGGTTTAAAGATATGCCACTAACGACGCTGCTATCATTCCCGGATACTGAATCCTAGTGCTTCTAGCCTTCAATCAGAAGCATGGACTATTCTCAACCTTCTTCTTTTGAGTATCTCGTAGGTTGTTCACCTTTACTTTACTTACCTTAAAATCTCACATCACATATTCTATCTCTTTCATGACCTTCCTTCCATAGAGGTATGATTCACATCCATAACTTGAACCTCTATTATAATACTTGCACCTCTTTACATGATTCGGTGAGAGCTTCATACTGACTTCTTATGAGGCTGGTACTCTTCTAACTGGCTTTATCATAGAGCCATTATAGAATGTGTTTATTGTACTATCTCTCTTGTACTTGTGATATTACGAGTGATGTTCTCACTCACGATTTCTATAATTTTCTGGGTCCAATAATCAGACTCTTGATTTACTTAGTTGATGTAACTCTTTATTTTCCTCTTCATTCTGATCAGCCTTTATGTAGGCTTAAGCTATCTTCCGATCTGCAGCTCCTGGTATTAGTTATTACTTTAGCCTTTCATGGGCGTTGAGGGATATCCATGATATAATCCTCTAACAATTTGATCCTTCGTATATGACCTGGGCTCAATTATTTCTTTTAACATATACTAGAATCTTCTACGGATGTATATGCTGCGGGTATAAAACCCCAAACTCTTAAGTGCGTTCATAACATCACCAACTCGGGATCATTGATCGAATAATTCCTCTCGTTCCTTCTTAGCTTTCTTTAACGTAAGCTATTACTTTTCTTGGTCTTTCTATCCTCTTATTACGTGCATACTTAGCTTATCTTAGTTCCTACGCATGCTAGAGTTTTCGTGCAACTCATATGATCTCGAATATTACTTTTAATTTTACTTCCCGTTCATTAGCCATGGTAGGTTCCATTTTCCTTTGGAGTTCTTATAATGTTGTTGTGAGACTGTTGCTACACGACCATTTCCTCTTTAGGTAATTGTACTTAGGTTGAAGCCTTCTTCCTTATTTCCTCAACTAGTCTTTCGTTGTAGTACTTAGGGAGGATCCTCTGACTCTTGTAAAACTATGAGCTTATTACATTGTATGCTTGACGGAATTTTTTATGTTCTTCCTCTCCTATTTAATGGCTATCGTTACTTATCTCCACACTCTTGTGCTTGTAGGGTTGCTTCTGAACTTGATATTTTTACTGTCTTCCCAGCGACATTGTCTTTTATTTCTGTAATACTCAACATACAGTACTTTTAACTACCCCGACTCCTATCTGAGTATTTCTCAAGGTTACAATATCATATCTACGAGACTGAATGTTTCATGTTGGGGTTCACTATTTTTATCTTGCACGATCTGTTGATTTGTCTGTATATTTTTGTCTAGCCATAGCTAGGCTTCTCCTGAATCAACTACTGACTACTCGTTGGCCCATTCTCATATCAATATTTTGCGTAATCTTTCTTGGGTTATTTCCTTTGTATTAACTTACGTCTCGCACTGACTCCTCGCCTATCAATAACATCTTGGGCGGGGACCCTTACTTCATTTCCTTGATGTCGTGTTTGCATAATGTTCTGGAATCGTAGCATATCTGTAGGCTTGAATCAGTGCACTCTCATCCCTTTTTCATTCTTATCAAATTCTTCCTTTACCATTTCCATAATTACTAGAACTACTTAATTCTGACCTAATGCCACATCACACCATCTTCCTCCCTTTAGGGGAGCACTAAGATTTAGTGCTACGATGATCTACGTATAGATGTTTTACCCTCTCATCTTTAGCGTCTTTTCACATCATCGATGATACTTACTCGCCTCGTGGTAATCCTTCAGTACCAAGGATAACAAAATTCCTTACTCACGAGGGTGACACTTAGTGTAATTGGCACACACAGTCCCTTAAGCTTAACCTTACTCACCTTGCTTGCGTTAGGGAAGCGTCTTCTTGAATGACCTTTCTCTGAATTTCTTATGAATCATCTTTCCATTTTATTATCGCTGGAACGCAAATCTGAAATTCTCATGATGCCGACCATTATCAAATCACTCAATCCTTAATTCATGTTTAGTTTATCTTGTTCACCAGTCCATATTGATTTCTATTACTTAGAGTTCTATTTTTTTTTCTTCTAGTAATCACGTTAGCATCACAAACGTATTTCTCGAAATGAGGATATGACTTTATGGCCATACTCTTTTGTCGTCTCAAGGCTTGTCATCTCTCGTCCTTTCCTTCACTTGACTATAGACTCTGTAATGCTGTCATTTTTTTGATCTACCGTTGTCATCCATGTATCACAACTTACTTATAATGCTTCATTAACTCTCTTCTTATTTCTCGCTTATATTTATGTCTATCACTTTATTCCAAAAACTTCAACAAGACATTCTTTTGCTTTTAGCTCCCCTTGCTCCATCCACTGGCTCTTCGGGTTGCCTAAAATTCTCTCTCTACTAGGGACGAGAGTCACACTAAGATAATATTTATCCCTTCTAGGCTTCCGATGCTTATCTTTGTAGTATTCATATCTAGCTGTACTATTTTAGGGTGCACCATCGAAGTGTCTCACAAGGAGATCCATTACTACGTTTGCACCATCCTTCGGATATTGTCAACTAACTCTACCAATCCATCCACTATTTTGGGTTACTCTATCCCCAGTCGGATCCTGATAACCCGTCCTTCTCTTAAACTATGTATGTTATCTCCCACAGGGCATAACTGAGATCGGTGTGGCCAACTGTACATACATCTGTTACTGTTGAAGGTAACTCAAAATGCTTATATCTCCCTTCCTGAATAATGATAATCTTTATTAACTGGTTACCTCGTACCTTTATTCATCTTGTTTCTTTTACTCCTTGAAACTTGTATTTATCTTCTGAATCTCTCATTGTCTTTCGCCATAAAGGTGGATAAATATTCTTGCCATAAGGCTCCTTATTAAGAGGCTTACACGTTTTAGTACATACATGCTCTGCTGAATACCTCATGTTTATCCATCATAAGCATGATGCAAAAATTGAGTCCCTCTGACTCAACTCTTCCACAGCTATATCTCTGACCAATCGTATTTCTGAATGTAGGCATCGTTGTATTATGACTAGGATAGAGTTTAGGAAATTGAATTTTTACAACTGAGTTGTACCATACGATCTAGAGTAAGAAGAAAGAGTGATCGTCCTAAATGCCCTGTAGCCTCCTGCTTATAAGTATGGTGTACGACACACCCATAAACAAGACTCTACTAGACACGGCTTGTAGACTCCCTAGGACAGAACTGTTCTGATACCACTTCTGTCACGACCCAAGACGATGTACGCGACCGGCACTCGATACCTTAGTCAACAGAGTACCAACATAATGTATCTTTCATATCATACTATCATAGGTAATTGAGCTGGAGAGGTTGTCGTAAAATAAGTAGAATAAAACAAAAGGAAATACTCAATATAGGGTGACCCAACTTGATATACTGACTTATACATATGACGTACTGGCCTATAAGGCCATACTAGTATCCGTATATATGACATATGTCTACAAGCCACTAAGAGTACATATATATCATAAAGGTCGGGACAGAGCCCCGCCATACCAAACAATACATATTCAAATCATACTGACCAAATAAGCAACTCCAGAGCAAGTGGAGTGCACAAACACTTTCTGCTGAGCTGATAGCCTACTAGGAGAACTCCCAACCTGTCTATCGGGACCTGCGGGCATGAAACGCAGCATCACCATGAAAAAGGGACACCGGCACAAATAAAGTACTGAGTATGTAAGGCATGACAGTAGTATATAAAAGACATAAAAGAAACATGGAGTAAAGAACTCAACCTGTAATTCTGAATAGCTCTGTGAATCATGAAAAATTTATAATGTCATGCATGTGCGTATAAATGTGATACCATGCATAGATATATACGTACATAATATCATCAAGCCTCTGAGGGCATCCCATCATATCATCTCAGCCACTGTGGGAAAAATCATCAACGTATACCAGCTGATCAGGTGGTGATGCGTATATAACGCCTTAACCTTTTTCCATATCCCATATACATATAATACATGCGTATATAACGCCTTCTGGTCATGGGTCAATGTACATATATAAATGTATGGAATGCATAAAACATACGTTAATAAGATTTCTGGAATATCATAAAATCAATATGCCTTTCGGACAAACTTTATCAAATACGTATTTTTCTGAGACCCATGAACAAAGGATATAATAATAATTCACATGGGGAATCAAGAATATAGACATCCCTAGTATTTCTATGAATAGAGTCATTTATGAAAGTTGCGTAATTTGCTCATTTCGCTTGTATCATTTGGATCGTGCCAAAAAGAAAGAAGGGATAGCCTTAACATACCTGGATTAGGGAAAAGTCTGTATGATGTTCTTGAAAAAGGTTGTACCGTACTCCTTTAGAACCGCAAAATTTTACGTTGCTATGATTTCAATAATTCTCGTTGGATTTTCTTTTTTTGGTGTAGGAATTTGAAGAATCACGTTGCTAGTGTAAGGTTTAGAATCTGATTTGAAGTGTTTTTTGAGAATGAAATTTGTTGAAAACTTGCTAAGTGTAGCGTCTGTTTGAAATGCTTAAATTAGGAATATGTTATAAGACTTTTTACAGAAAACTTGCTAGATTGAGTGTTCTGTTTGAAATGGTTGAATTAGGAAAAATGTTATAAGATCTCTTACTTTTTTTATTTAAGTCCAATGAAGCCAAATACTAAATGACTTACATGTACTCACTTATGATGCCACCTTTCAATTAAGAAATCATTATCAGATTACTACTTGAATATCTAATGTCCAAAGAAGCCAAAATATCAATTTCTTTATTTAATGAGTATGACTCATGCTCTTTAAGTCTTTCCACATAATCGTAGTGACTTATGAGTCACAATCCTTAGATGGGTTTGCTGTCACGTTATGGAGTTCAAACTTTATCCAAAATCATTATTAATCAGCCATTAATCCTTAATTAATTGGGTAATATCTCATTACCCACATAATTAAGAATTATCTCAAATTACTTAAAATAGTACTCACTTTTAACACACTTTATATACCTTACTATCATGGCTATGTGGTACCTTGTATGATAATAGTCCATAAATACCGGATATTTTAGCTCGGGTCATATTTTATCCTAGAATGTCAAACTTCGACGAAATTTATTTTCTTCGATTTGCTTATCCTCTCACCTTCACCAATTTACTCATCAATTGTATAAAATAGCATAATGTTTATAATTACAAAATAAATTTTATTGCCGAACTTGCGTCGATTAACCTATGACGAAACTTTAACGTTCGAGAATGCGGGATGTAACATCTCATTTACGAGCTTCCATTAATTTATTTATGGTATAATTTAATGTACGAAAACATGGGGTGTAACACCAAATCCCCGAGGAGGTCCCTGAGTTGATTAATAACTCTCTTTCGATCTCGGGTATTAGGGTCGGTGTAAATTCAGCCACAAAGTCTTCCAAAATTTAAGATTTTATGGCGGTCCGGGGTCGATATTTAATATCTTACTCACTGATTTCCACAACCCATTTGGCCAACCAGCCCGAGAGCTCAGGTTTATGCATAACATTCCTCAACTTGTAAGTAGTCACGATACATATGGGGTTACATTAGAAGTATGGTTTTAGCTTTCTTGATGCGCTTAGCAAAGCGAGCGCCAGCTTTTCTAGGTAAGGGTACCTAGTTTCGGTCTCACCTATGGTCCTGCTAACATAGTAAATTGAAAATTGCGTACCTTGCTCTTCCCGGACCAGGACTCCACTTACCGCTATTTTCGATACTGCAACGACCAGACTTGTCGTTTTAAAAATATAAGCCCCGTCTGGCGGCATAAGGCCCTGAGCAGCTTCTTATTATGTGTATTGACTTGCGTGCGTGGTTGAATTCAGTTACCGAATGATTCAAAGTGATTTGGGATACTTGGTCCCTAAAAAGGAAACTTAAGTCTTAGGATTTTGACCGTAGTCGGAACCGTATGAACACGACTCCGGAATGGAGTTCTGTCAGTTCCTTTAGCTCCGTATGATGATTTTGGACTTAGAAGCGTGTCCGGAAAATTATTTAGAGGTCCGTAGTGGAATTAAGGTGGAAATGGCGAAACTCAAAATTTTGGAAAGTTTGACCAGGGGGTTGACATTTTGATATTGGGGTCGGAATCCGATTCTGGAAGTGAGAGTAGGTCCGTAATATCAAATGTGACTTGTGTGCAAAATTTGAAGTCATTCCGAGTTGATTTGATGTATTTCGGCACAAGATATAAAATTTGAAATTTCAAAGTTCATTAGGCTTGAATTGGGGTATGACTCGTGATTTTCGAGTTGTTTTAGGTGATTTGAAGGTTCGACTAAGTTCGTATGATATTTTGGGACTTGATGGTATGTTTGGTTGAGGTCCCAGGGGGCTCGGGTGAGTTCCGGGATGGTTTTGGACCATTTCTTCTTGTTTTGCAATTGCTGGAACTGATATTTGGTATTGTTCTTCGCGAACGCGAAAAAGAATTTTGGGCGGCTGGGATTTGGCCATCGCGAACACAATGAAGAAGACGTGAATGCGAAGAAGGATATGAGGAAAGCCTACGCGAACGCGAGTGGTCAGACGCAAACGCGAAGAGGAAAGGGAGTTGGGGGCCTGGCTGGCGTTAAGCCTTCGCGAACGCGACTTGTGTCTCGCGAACGCGAAGGGCATAGGTCGGAAGGCATCACGAACGCGATGAGGATATCGCAAACGCGAAGAAGGAATCTGGGTAGCACATTTTTGTGCTTCGCGAACGCGAAGAAGGCCTATCTGGGCAGAATTAACAGTCCCAAAAATGGGGGTTTGAGTTCATAACTCAAAATCAAATTCGGAGCTCGGTAGAAGGTGATTTTCAGAGAGATTCTTGCGTTGGTGTTTGGGGTAAGTGATTCTTATCCAGTTTTGATTAATTTCCATGATTATGTCTTTGAATCCATCATTTAATTCGGATTTAATGGAGAAAAAATCAAGATTTTTGCAAAATCTTCCAAAAACAAAAATTTAAGATTTGGAAGTCGAGTTGTTATTTGAATTCGATAAAATTGGTATGGTTGAACTCGTATCGGAATGGGTGTTCGAATTTCATGAAAATTATATTTGGTTCCGAGAGGCGGGTCCCGCGTTGACTTTTGTTGACTTTTTGGAATAAATTTTTAAGTCGACGTATTATTATCCGGAATTATTTCCGACAAATTTTAATGGAATTATACAATTAATTTGGATAGATTTGAGCTGTCCAGAGGTCAATTTAAGTAAGAAGGCTATTTTGGAATATCAACGTAACTTCAAAAAGGTAAGTGTCTTGCTTAACCTCGAGTAGGAGAAATACCCCTTAAGAATTGAGTATTATGTGCAAATTGTGTAATTGAAAACCATGTACGCGAGGTGACGAGTACGTACTTGGTTTATATGTGCAAATTTCATTGATTAAAATCCTTATACGCCCTTATGTATTAAGTTGGAAATTATTGGCTCTTATTAAATCTTCTATTTGCCATGCCTAGATCCTTGTTTATTGAAATTAGTTTTATATGATGATTTGGTGTGATTGCCACCTTGAATTTATGTGAAATATTATTTTGTTGAGTTGTTCACTCCCAGATATTTTGTTAAGATTTTGTGCACATTAGAGTCGAGCCATAGGCTCCTTATTGTGGGAAATAATGTATTGTCGATTTCTGTGGCAAGTTGTAATATTTGGGCACTTGATGTGCAATTTGTGATATGTTGTAAGATTTGAGCACTTGATGTGCAATTTGTAATATGTTGTAAGATTTGAGCACTTGATGTGCAATTTTTGAAATGTTGTAATATTTGGGCACTTAAGGTGCAAGTTGTATTATGTTGTGATATTTGGGCATTTGAGGTGCGATTTGTGAAATATTGTGATATTGATACGCATGCGGTGAGACAAGGGTGGCTTGAAATATGTGGCTAGTAGGGGAACTACTAGAAGTCATGCAGTGACATAAGGTCAGGGCGTTGAAACGCATGCGGTGAGATAAGGGTGGCTTGAAACGCGTGGCTAGTAGAGGAACTACTAGAAGTCATGCGGTGTGATAAGGGTGGATTAAAAATAGGGGATGCTATTTCAGGAAAAAATAATTTCTTTAAAATTAAATGTGAAGGCTCCCGCGGTGATATAAGGAAATGAGATGTTTTGAATTTATTTATGATTTGGGACTACGCGGCGGTACCTTGGGAGTGCCCTTTTGTTGATATTCTCTATGGTTGCACTTGCCTTTGGTTACTTTATTTTTTTTGAAATTTGTAAATTCTTATATTTTCCGTGATTTATTATTTCACCTAATATTAAGTGTTTTGTATTTCTTGAGGTATTGTGTTGACCTTGACTTTTTCGTACGAGACTTTGAGGATGTGTATTTTTGGGTTGTATTTGTTTTGATGATTGAGTTGTTTTAAATAAAAGAAATATTCTAATATGTTTTAATTTAATAAATTTTTATATCCAAATCAGTAGTTGATCTGATGTTCATTTTATTTGAAATGTTATTTTCTCCACCCAAATGATTCTAAAATAAATTCATTCATTTATTGATTTCTTACCTAATTTAAGAATTTTAACCTTACTTTAATGAAAAATAAATTGATCATGTGGATCTTATATACATTGAGGATATTGGCACGTGAGTTGTCCGTGCAGTTGAGATATGAATTGAGGGCACGAGGTACCGAAAAAATATGATAATTTAATTATGGGCACGAGATGCCGTGAAAAAAATATGAAACTGGGCTGAGACCCGTATTTTTATAATTTTGAAATGAGGTGTCACATGGTGACTTTTAATTAAAAGAATTATATTCAAAATATTTATTTGGAAGGATTTTTATTCAAAAGAATTATATGAAAGATATTTATTTAAGAAAATTATATTTGAAGATATTTATTGAAAGAATTTTATATTCGAAAGATGTTTATTTGAGGAAATTATATTTGAAAGAGAATTATTTGGAAGAATTATATGTGAAAGACATTTACTTGAAGGACTTGATTTAATTGGGTGTAATTGTACTTATTAATTATTGAGTGATATTAATGGTATTCTTGTTGCCTGTTGTGCATATCACTGGTTGTTTCATGTTGCTCCATTGTTATTTGTTTCCTATTATTTTGTATATTATATTGCACAGGTTATTAGACTAGTGAATGTCTTGAATATACCTCGTCTCTACTCCATTGAGGTTAGTCTTGATACTTACTGGGTACCGACTGTGGCGTACTCATACTACACTTCTGCACATTTTTGTGCAGAGCCAAGTATTGGAAATATCGGACTTGAGCAGAGTTAAAGCGGGATAGTAAGGATTCAAGGTAGAGCTGCTTGGTCGTCGCAGTCCCTCAGAGTCTTTTCATTTCATTGTACTGTTAATTTGTAATCAAACAGTATTGTATATTCGGTCCTCGTGATCATTCTATGTATTTAGTTAGAGTTCATGACTCAGTACTACCAGTCTTGGGAGGTTGTGTATTGTAATTATTTTCGCTGTTAGTTTTGATTATTTTTTAAAAAATGGCTTAAAAAATATAATAGAAATCGGCTTACCTAGTCTTTGAGACTAGGTGCCATCACGACGCTTGTGGTGGCATTTTGGGTCGTGACAGATACTGCCAAGTACAAGAATAGTTGTTCGTCTGTCTTCGGCGCGTGTAGCAGCGATGGGCTCGATAGATACCGCTTGAGTTCCTCCAAGGCTTGTTGGTACTCCGGGGTCCATGAGAAGTTATTCTTTTTTTTAATAGAGTGAAGAACCAGTGGCTCTTGTCGGAGGACCTCGAGATGAATCACCCCAGGGCGGCTATGCGCCCAGTTAATATTTGCATGGCCTTCACATTGTCCACAACCGTGATATCTTCGATGGCTTTGATCTTGTCGGGGTTGATCTCGATTCCTCGATTAGATACCATGAACCCGAGGAATTTACCTGATCCGACTCCAAACGCACATTTCTCCGTGTTCAGCTTTATATTGTATTTTCAATATGGTGAAGGTTTCGTGCAAATATTTTAAATGGTCTTCTGCTCGCATGGACTTAACCAATATATCATCAATGTAAACCTCCATTGATTTTCCTATTTGTTCCTCGAACATCCAGTTTACTAGGTGTTGGTAAGTGGCACAGGCATTTTTAATCTGAATGGCATCACGTTATAGCAGTATCTGCTGTACTTAGTGATGAAGGAGGTTTTTTTCCTGATCACCCGGGTTCATCTGTATTTGGTTGTACCCGGAGTAGGCATCGAAAAAACTAAGGATCTCGTGGCCGGCTGTGGCATCGATCATGCGATCGATATTGGGCAAAAAGAAGGAGTCCTTGGAACATGCCTTATTCAAATCCTTATATTCTACACACATTCTTAATTTATTCTCTTTTTTAGGGACTACCACTACATTTTTCTAATCAATTCAGGTATTTAACCTCCCAAATGGACCCTATTTTAAGGAGTTTAGATACCTCGTCCTTGATGAAAGCATGTTTGACCTCGGACTGGGCCTCCTCTTCTGCTTGACTGGATGGAACTTCGAGTCCATGCTCAGTTTGTGAGTGGTTATCTCCGGCGGGATCCCTGTCATATCAAGGTGGAACCAAGAAAAACAATATTCATTAGCTATAAGAAATTGAATGAGTATTTTCCAGAGCTCGGGGCTTAACCCCGTGCCCAGGTGTACCATTCGGTCGGGCAAGTGTTCACTCAATGCGACTTGTTCCAGTTCCTCGACCGTTGATTTTGTTGCGTCGGAGTCATCGGAGGCTATGAAAGATCTGGGGACCCCATAGTCATTGTCCTCGTATACCCCTTGTTCCTTCGATTCTATTGAGGCTGGTACTAGTGGTTGCTATTTGGCCCCATCTTTGACCGTCCGGTTCAGATCCGATGTTGAGATTGTGGATCCCGAGATTACTTCATCAACCGTGCACATTTACTTGAGGCCGATTGTTCCCCATAAACTATTTTAATCCCACCTGGTGTTGTGAATTTTAACGCTTTGTGCAGAGTTGAGTGTATGGCCCTTGTGTTGTGGATCCATAGTCTCCCGAACAAAGCGTTGTACCTCATGTCTCCTTCGATCACATAAAACTTAGCTTCCTAGATGGTCCCGACGATGTTCACCGGTAATGTTATCTCCCCCTTAGTGGTTTCATATGCCATGTTGAATCCGTTTAGAACTAAGACTGCATGCACGATTTGATCTTGTAGACCGAGCTGCTCCACGACCCTCGATCGGATGATGTTGGCCAAGCTACCTGGATCAAATAACACACTCTTAACTCAAAATTTATTTACGAGTACAAATATTACCAATGCATCATTGTAGGGTTGCACGATCCCTTCCACGTCCTTGTCATTGAAAGACAAGGTTCCTTCCGGTATGTAATCTCGAGTCCGTTTTTCCCTCGTGATGGATACTTTGGTGAGCTTCAACATTGGCCCATGAGGGACATCGACCCCACCAATGATGTGTTGAGGTTCTTCTTGTTTGGTTTGTTTTTTAGAATCCATATTCCTGAAATTATTCTTGGCTTTGTCGCTCAAGAATTCTCGAAGATGCTTGTTGTTAAATAGTTGGGCTACTTCCTCTCTCAACTGTCGACAATCCTCTGTTCTGTGGCTGTAAGTGCCGTGATATTTACACATATGGTTAGGATCCCTTTGGGTTAGATCGTATTGTAGAGGTCAAGGCCATTTGGTGTCTTTGATGCGTCCGATAGTTGATATAATGGCGACGGCATCGACGTTAAAGTTGTATTCTGATAACCTCAGTGCTTCTTTAGGCTCGATAGGCATGTCGAAGTTGTTTTGTCTCATGAATCCCCGGTTTCTCTAACCTCGATCATTTCTCCTTTCATTTCTCATAGAGTTTTGCCCGGGCCCACTGCTTCTTCGGTCTCCATTATATGGCTGATACTGATCCCTGTTTGATCTCGGTTCACGATTGATGTCTCTTTTGACTCTGTCGATAGTTCTTATGGGATATACGGATCCGGAAAGGGCCCCGAGTTGATCATTTTCGACTCTGATTTTCGATTGATACCAATTATGCACGTCGGCCCAAGTAACGGCCGGATATTCTATCAGGTTTTGTTATAACTGATGCAAAGCCACCGAACTTTGAACATTGAGCCCTTGGGTGAAATCCTGAATGGCCCAATCATCAGCGACCGGTGGTAGGTCTATTCGTTCCATTTGAAACCGGGACACGAACTCTCTGAGCATCTTGTTTTCCTTCTGTTTTACTTTGAAGAGGTCTGATTTCCTAGTCTCAACCTTGATGGGCCCAGTGTGTGCTTTCACGAAAGAATCTGCGAGCATAGCAAACGAGTCAAGGAGGTAAGTTATGGTACCATATCATAGCTCCCATTGACAAGGTCTCTTTGAACTTCTTCAACGGGAAAGACTCGATCTCATCATCCTTCAAGTCGTTTCCTTTGATGACACACGTGTAAGAGGTTACATGCTCATTTGGGTGGGTCGTTCTGTTATACTTAGCAATCTCGGGCATGCGAAATTTCTTAGGGATCGGTTTTGGAGCCGCGCTTGGAGGATAAAGTTTTTGCACGAACTTCTTGGAATCCAGGCCTTTCAATATCGGCGGTGCTCCTGAGATTTGGTCTACCGTAGAATTGTAGGTTTCCACCTTTTTGTCATTAGCTTCGATTTTCTTCTCCCCTGATTCTACCCATTTTGTCAGTTTTTCGAGCATCTTTATGATCTCGGGGTTAGCCCTTGGTTTGTTTTCATTTGATGTTTTTGTGACTGGTTCATCCCTGCGGATGACTTCCTGGGGTGGATCGGGTTCAACTTTACTTGGTGCACGAATTTGGTTCTCTAACACAGCTATCGTCGCATGTTGAGCCTGCAGTATTTCAAAGATCACCTGTAAACTGATCTCATCTCCTCCAATGTTTTGTGTATTTTGAGTGCCCGATCAGGCTCCACCACGGATGCTATTCTCGGGCTCGGTAGACAGGTTTGTGTTGATAGCCATACGTGAATTAGCATCAATTGGGTCTGCGACCGGAATTTTGATGGGATCAATGGGCGGTACTTCGTCAACGGGCGCTATGTTGTTATTTTCCCTGTGATGATCGGACTCGTTGTCAATATGTAGAGGTGCTGATTGAGAGTTCGATATTTTAAGTTTTAACCTGAAATTAGAGACACTTCAAAAAATAAGTATAAAGTAGTGTGTGCTATGGAGATTTGTATCAAATAACCACTGTTATCCTTAGTTCCATGGTGGGCGCCAAACTGTTTACCCTTAAAATCGAATAACAATTGAATTTGTAAGTGGTTTTAAGGATACGTAGACTAACTTGACACAAAACGATAAATTAGATTGCAATTGAAATAAATAATGACGAAGTAAATGCGAACCACACGAATTAAACAGTCTTAACCTTGGAAGGTTAATCACCCTCGAGCCAGGTACGCTTTGATCGGCTTCGGGACACAGAAGAACAAGAGTTTCAAGAAAAATAATAATGATATATCGCTTTGGAATGCGTGTTACAATGTATTCAATGAATTATTAGACCTCCCTTTTATATAGCAGAGAGTCCTACTTTAGGTATAATTCTATAAAAGGTAAAAATCTCTTGATTTGCTGATTGCCGGTTCCCTACAGATACGCGCCGAGATTCCCGCCGCAACATCTGCTCAGTTACGGATATTTCGGTCTTCCGTTGGTTATGCTAACAATGTTTCTCCGAGCTCGTTCGGGGCTAGGGTCGACTTCCGGGGTCTCGGACTCAATGTTCTCGAAGGCAGGTGTTCTGACCCCGGGTTCTAGCACGGTGTGACTTGGAGCCGATCTTCAGTCTTGCATCGGCATGTTCCGAGTATGTCCTTTCATGTCGTAGGCGAACTCGATCTCGATCATATACAATGATAAAGGTTGTCGCTTACGCTAGGGGCTTATTTTCCAACTGTTAAGCTAGTGTTTGGTTATAGATTTGATTGAAACTTGATCAAAAGAGTTTCTGAAGATGAGATACAAAATAATTTTTGGAAGTTAAAATTGTGTTGGATATGTAATTTTACTTGAAAAGAAGTTAATATTATATGAATAAAAAACTTGGTCAAACACCTCAATTTTTTGAAAAATACTTTTTGCCAAAAAATGCACGTTTGACAAAAAAAAAAAAAAAAAAAAACTTGGACGCTATTTTTTGGGAGTATATAATTACATGGGCATGACACCATGAGCATCTACAAATTGGAGCAACAGGATTCTCAAATAATGTGTATGTCTCAAGAGTTTTGGAACTTTTTTAATCAAAATACCAGTTTGGACTTTGACCAATCTGTAATAGTAGTACAGTTGTACTTTGAGCCCGCGCCAAGGTTATTAAATTCCAATACCCCTCTCAAAACAAGCAAAAACAAGCAACCGGAGCCAAAATGAATTTGGAATTGTGTGCCTGTATTGTGCTTGAGAAAGGATTTAATTTATATCACTAATATAGCTTTATATGCTGTCAGTAAAATTTAAAATACTATAAAAGAATTTCAGTTACTCCTTCCGTCTCAAATTATCTGTCATAAATATTAAAAATAGTTATCTCAAATTTTGTCATTTTAGAAGTTGAAGACAAATTTAATTGTTTTTTCTCATTTTAGCCTTAGTAGTAATTACTCTTCAACATTACAAATACCTCAATTGTGGCGTAATATTATGATTGTTCAAATACCAATAAAAAATAAATAAGGGTAAAATAGTCAAACAAATCTCATAATTATTATTTTTTTAAAGAGCGTGTAAAACAAAAATACGACAAATAATTTGAAATAGAGGAAATAATTAATTTCACTAGTTATGGATAATTGTTATTGTACCTTTCAAATGATTTAATAGTGTAAAAGTATTTCTTCTATACTATCCATCGATGTATAGAAATTAAATTTGGAAGGAGATTACCATTCTTGCACGTCAGCAACAGAATTCTTCCTTAAGAAAATGAAAAGAAACAAATCTGAATAAGAATTCAGAGAAAAGGATATAATATAGAGCATTAAATAATGATTGAGTAAACTAGTAGCAAATAAAATAATTATATAAAAGCCTTGGTGAATGGTGGTATCACGTGACACCATGAGAGGTAATCTGAATTTCTTTTTGGTTGGAGGAGTTGTAGTTCCATAGTGGGAGAAAAGAAAGTGGAAAAAAGCTTTTTTAAAAAAGGGGGAAAACTAAAAGAAAGGTGAGAGTTGCATCCAATTAGAGGTAACTTTAACGATCAATTAAGATAAGAGAAATTATAAGAGATCAAGAGTTTAAATTTCAGTCGAAATAAAACAAATTAGATAATGTTTTCATTTACCAAAGTTGATAAATATAGTTACCTAATATACGTGTGCTAGTAAAAAATAACACCATCAAGATTGTGGTGGGTGAATGCTGATCTTTCCATTCTTAATCAGTCGAGTTTGAGTCTTGAGAATGAAATTTTTCTTGTCGCGGATGCTTCCCCCTTTAAGAAGCCTATGCAGCGTGCAGAGCCGAATTCTATGAGAATTGATCTTTGTTTCTCTAAGTAAATAACTCAATATTCAATCAAGTGCTATATTCAATCTTTTGGAACATGTGTTAATAGATAATATTAGACGAATTTTAAAAAATATATATATAAAATATCTAATTTGATGGAGAGATCATAAGTTCACGTACCTATGATTTAAGTTATAAATACGCGTTTGGCAACACGAATCAAAATTAGTCTGAGATTGCAAAGCAAAATACCCAACTTTGAGTGAGTACAAGATTTGTACCAAAAAAATAAAATAAAGGTGTGAGGATCACAAGGGTAATTTTGGTTGGTGTGCAGAATTCTTTAACAACGTGAAATCGATCGTCTCAATAACTCATAACACACTGCTTTCAATGTGCTATTTCTATAGACATAATATTCATCACTCATTTACTTCTAGATCTGAAAACATTGAACAGACACAGTACAGTCACTCTTCTTTCTCTTTAAGATTAGATAATAATAATAATAATAATAATAATAATCTGGCCTTTTAAATAATTTTTGCGTTCAAAGCTGCTGACCTCCACTTTCTCTCTCCCAATTCTGACACCACCCCACTACTGTCATTGTCCTCTAGAGCCTGCTGGACCAAGAGAAAACAGACTCCAAATAATTTTACTAGTGGAATATGAAAAAGATAGTTTTTACGAAGATCTTAGCCTTACCCTGGGATAGAGAGGTTGTTTCCGATAAACCCTCGGCTTCTTCCCTCCAAAAATTTTTCACCTTACTCGTGGGATGACTCGAACTCACAACATCTTGGTTGGAAGTGAAGGGTGCTTACCACTGGAACAACCCACTCTTGTCTAAAAACCCCAAAATAAGATAAGTAAATAAGAATACGCCTCAAGAAACTAAATAAGAAAAAAGAAGGATTAATTTAAGTTTTGTATATATAAATTATAAAAAGAGTTTTAAATTACACTTATTTATGCATAATTGTATAAAAATATCTACACAATCACATCACTCAAAATGTAATTACATTAAACTCAATTAAATAGGAGTAGCATTGATTAGTAAATGCTAAGTAACCTATTAGGGATCGTTTGGTATGCGGGATAAGGTCCGGAAAATTTATATTATTAATCAAACGTAGTATAAATTTAATCTCAGACTTAACCCTATTATCTCACTTTATCCTATCAAACTTAAGATTGTATTATCTAATCTCTCATGTGGGATAAATTAGACCAAGAATTATAATCCCAGGACTATAATCGTAGAATAATTTAGTCCGCGTACCAAACTACCCCGTACTATATTATACTCTTTCCGTCCAAAAAAAAACTAATACAATTCAGATTTATGAGGGAGTAATGATGTCCAGTGCAAGAAGCATTCTGCATTTACGTAGGGTCGGGAAAGGATCTCATCCCAAAGGATGTGATGTAAGCAGTCTATGGATGCAAACATCATGATTGACTAATTTTATGGCTCGAACCCGTAATCTATAGTTCACATAGAGATAATTTTATCCTTGTTCCAAAACTTCTTTTGCTTTGGTGATAAAAAAAATTATTATGATATTATTATATATAACTTAATTACACCCATAGGATCTTTTATATAGGTATGACACAATTTATTAGACTCAAGAAGGAAATAAAGACCAAACCTCTTTTGGCCCCAAAACTATACCAGAATGAACTGCTCCATAATGCAAATATATCCATCATATTCAAAGCTAGCGTGTATCTCTCGCTTTCACTTTTATATCCACTCATCTTTTGTCCTTGTATTTTTGCTTCATTCACTACTTTTCCCCCCATCTTTTTCTAGCCCCTCCCTACAACTTAAAAGCCTGAGAATAGCATATATATTTCTTTGAGTTGTCCGTCAATATTTTCATTTACTAAATTCTATGGGGAATAAGAAAGGAGGATCTTCTTCTTCTTGGTTGACTGCTGTTAAAAGAGCTTTTAGATCTCCTACTAAAGACCCTGAAAAGAAGAAACAAAACAAAAGAGATGATAATAATCAACCTATGGAAGTTGACGAAGATGAAGAAGAAAAGGCACTACCTCACTTCTCTTTCTTTTTATTTTGTTTAGTTAATATTCAACATTAGATCCATCTTTTACGTTGCAAAAATATTGGGTGAGCCTCTCGTACAATAGAATAGTTATGGTTAAGAATCCGCGCATAACGATAACTTAATGCAAGGCTTATCTATCTTTTACTATAGTAGCTAACTTTCTTGTTTTTGAATTCATACAGAAGAAGGAAAAGAGAAGGTGGCTTTTCAGGAAGCCAACTAATCTTGAAAATGGGACAACACATCAAACTACGATTAAATCGGAGAATGATGATGTGTCCGCTCCTGCGGCTGAAGGAGCGGACCAAAGGCATGCCATTGCAGTGGCTGTGGCAACTGCAGCTGCAGCTCAGGCTGCCGTCGCCACAGCTCAGGCAGCTGCAGAAATTGCTCGGCTGGCCAAACTGCCTGTTTCTAGATTCTATAGTTCTCCTATTTATGCCGAAGATAGAGAGCATCAAGCTGCAATTATAATTCAGACAGCTTTCAGGGGATATCTGGTATGTGATGAGTTGTGATACTATCTTTAATTCCATTGTTGTTTGCCTTGTAGATGCATCAATAGATATACAATATTCAATCCAAAAAAATCTAGGTGATTTCTTTATATCTGGTTAAATTTGGTAGACAGAATTACCCTATATCTCTGTGTAGGTAAAAAGTAGGAGGTACTCGATTAAGTAGCCCTTTATGGAGTTGTTGCACGAATAGGCTGAACACCACCTTTATCAAAGATAAGATTTATTGAATCGATATCAAGAATGCAACCTGAGATTCTGATTCCCTCCCACCTTAAAGAATGAAGACATTTCTTAGAAATGAAGCTCAATTTAAAAATGATATTCCAGCATCAGACACCAACAACAACAAACCCATTGGAGTCCTCCAAGTGGGATTAAGGAGTGTAGTGTGCACCAAGGTGTTACTCATACCCTTGTGAGGTAGAGACACTGTTTTCGGTAGACACTCTCCAGCATTAGACACCGTAGTGTCTTAATTACAAAATGAGAAAAAGAAAAATGGTTTCTTTTACATTAATTATGATTATCCAATGTAGAGTGATGCCATGGTCTTAGTTTTCTTGTATTTTGACAATTATTGATTCTTTGGGTGATTGATTGAATGAATTTGATTTTGTTCTGACTGTAAAGGCAAGAAGGGCTCTAAAGGCACTAAAAGGCCTAGTGAAATTGCAAGCTTTAGTGAGAGGTCACAATGTTCGGAAACAAGCGAAGATGACTCTCAGATGTATGCAAGCTCTTGTTAGAGTTCAAGCGCGGGTACTTGACCAGCGGTTTAGGCAATCTCAAGAAGGAAGTAGAAAATCAACATTTAGTGACACCAGTAGCATGTGGAATTCCCAGTATCTCCAAGACATCATAGATAGAAAATCAATGGTAAGTCAATCTTTATGTATTGTTAGTTTTCTTACCTATGGTACTGCTAGGAGTTTCTTTCCAAGCCTTGTTTTCTATCCAAGTTCTTGGTTTTCGGAAAAGTTTTTCAACAACTTTTTAAAATTAAAAAAAATCTGCCTTTGGTGGTTTTTGGATTTGATTTAGGGATTGCTTTCGTAAAACATCTGATTTTGGACGCTCATTGGTCTTGGGATTGGTTTTAACACCACACGGGCATTGTTAAGGGATTGGATTTTGTATAAAACATGCAGTGATTGTAGATATTTTTCATTTAACTCATTGGCATAACTTGCGTATGCCAGTCAAGAGATGGAAGCAATATTCCAGATGATTGGGATGAAAGGCCTCACACTATTGAAGAGGTAAAAGCAATGTTACAAAAGAGAAAAGAAGCTGCTTTGAAACGCGAAAGGACCTTATCCGACGCCTTCTCTCAACAGGTTCTCTATATCCATGTTGTTTTTTCACGTTTCCAAAATTTACTTGGTGTGAGCTTGTTTTGCCAATCCTTTCTATATTTTGCATGACAGACGCGGAGAGCAGGAAGAAATTCCTCGATAGGAAGTGAAAGTGATTTTGGAGAAAAGCATCAATGGATGGACCGGTGGATGGCTGCAAAATCATGGGACAACAGCAGGGGAAGAGCATCAACTGATCAGAGTATTGACCCTGTTAAAACTGTTGAAATGGATATGTCGCAACCTTATTCATATTTAGCTCCTAATTTAAGAAGATCGGATGAACGACAACAACATCAACAATACCAACGACCAAGTTCACCCCTTCATAGATCCCACCAAAATCAATCTTTTCAATTCCCCGTTACACCTTCTCCATCCAAAACTAGACCTATTCAAATCCGTTCTGCAAGTCCTCGATGTCCAAGAGACGACAGAAGTAGTAACGGGGCTCAAACTCCAAGCCTGAGGCCTAATAATAACTACTCATTCAATGGTAGCTCACACCAACGTAATAGACTGACTCCCGGTGCTGCACCAATTCCTAACTACATGGCTGCTACCGAGTCTGCCTTGGCAAGAATCCGTTCACAAAGCGCCCCACGACAGAGGCCTTCAACCCCGGAGAGGGATCGAGCAGGGTCAGCTAAGAAACGGCTTTCTTTCCCTGTCCCTGACCGTTATGGCAATATTCCTATAGGTTATGGAGTAGGGTATGAACATAGTCTGAGGAGTCCAAGCTTTAAGAGCCTTAATGGAGTACATTTCGTTTATGAACAACAATCTAACTATTCTTCTTGTTACACGGAGAGTCTTGGTGGCGAGATATCTCCTTCATCAACGAGCGATTTGAGGAGGTATTTGAGGTGACCAAAGGGCAATAATAAGGTGATCAATGTACATGTTAATGCAACTTATCATCCTGAAGCATAGTTGGACTATTAGAAACCCTTTTCTTGTTTCCTTTGTTATATTTAGCTTTGTTTGGAGTCTCATTTCTTTTAACCATTGCACCTTTCTTGTTATGAAGGGAACTTAAAGCAACGGTAAAGTTGTCTGTATGACCTATAGGTCACGGGTTCGAGTCGTGGAATCAGCCATTGTGCTTGCATTACCATAGGCTGTCTACATCATACCCCTCGGGATGCGGCCCTTCCCCGGACTCTGTGTGAATGCGGGACGCTTCGTGAACCGGGCTGCCACCTTTCTTTGTTCTGACTTCTAATGAATTTGAACCCATTGATGTGCTAGTCAAGCATATTGTAACTAGCTCTTGAAGCATTGTTTAGTCAAGTAGCACTTATCTTACTGTTAGGAATAACTTTGATGTGATCGCTACTTACATGTGTTTTTTTATACTTGTAATATCTCGCAAGTGCAAAAAGCTACGTTGATTTTCAGTTGAACTTAAAATAGTGATAGTACTTTTTCTGTTGTCGGCACATCCACCTATTCTTTTCTGCTTTCCCTCTATTAAATATCTGCACAGGTTCATTTCCTCTTGAAATTTCTCCAAATTGAGTGCTGTAGAGCATAGCCCCACCTATTTAACAAAGAATTATAGAAGGGAAAGTGGAGGACCCCCACCCTATAATAACACCAGTTTGGGGCCCCTGGATCTATGATTTCTCGGCAAGAAATATTTGACTTGCAATGATTACAACTCCATCTTGTACATTTTAGATATGTATTTAAGTACATGAAATTGGAGTATGATTTTTGGAGAAAAAAAAAGAGGAAGTTTTGGAGTTAAGTTGAAAAAAAGTATTTAAAATTTGAAATTATGTATGGAAATGCATTTCACTAGAAAAAAAATATTACAGTTTTGGGAAGGAAATGAGATTTTACATGAAAAAGTCAAACTTGGAAACAACAACAATAACAACATATACCCGGTGTACTCCCACAAGTGGGATTTGGGGAGAGTAAGGTGTACTCAACCTTACCCCTACCTGAATCAGGTAGAGAATCAAGTAGTAGGAATAAGACCAAACTAAGAGAACACTAAAACTACTTGTAAGGAAAGGGAGTATGCTCTATACCGTACTAGCTTTATAGAGGCAAACCCAGGATTTGAGTATAATGGAGCACACTGTCTTTAGATAGGAAAAATGGCACCAGTTGACAACACATAACAGAAATTGACAAATTTTATAGCCTTATATTAGGTTTGGCAAAGATAGCCTCAAACAATTGGCATTATATAGCCAAATTCTAGAAAAACTACTCTCTTATATATTTTCTCTCTAACAATTGGCCCCAAACCGTCTGCTTCCCCCTCCCCCCCCCTTTGACGCTCACTCCTCTTCTTGTTCAGTGCTTC
>AWOL01S0016507.1:30612-82006 GCA_000715115.1 Nicotiana otophora | reverse complement strand
CTCTCCTTGTATTACTTCTTCTATCTCTTCTCTTTCGCTCTCATAGTTTAGCAAAAATTCTTGCAAATTATGCAAAAAAATCAGTGGGATAAAAAGGTAAGGTTAATCTCACATTAGAAAAAATCAGAAGTAAAAACTACGAGAGAAAAAATACATTTCAACTTTGTTTTTCTTCTCTCTTTTTTTTTGTTGGATTGAACGAGTGAGTGTGATTAAAATTGGTTGAAAATACCTAAAGGAGACTATATCAAAATTCGAGCAAGATTAGAAATGATTTAGACTAGTTTCAGGTAAAAAGTCAATGTGACATGTGTATATCACATTGTATATCGTGTACATCAGTGTATATCACACACAGGTTTTTAAGGACGCCTGTGTATATCACTTTGTATATCGTGTACTAACATAATTTTTTTATGAAAGCCCATGTATATCACATTGTATGTCGTATATATAACACAAATTTTCATGGATATACACAGATACACATAATGTAGATGAGATATCATTAATGTACATAGAGATATACACGAGATACAATAGGGGATACACATGTGGAGTCGTCTTGAACTTGAGTTTTCAATCTGAAATGTGTTATACAAAGAAGGAAAATAAAATTTTAATATACTTTTTTGATATACACATTATTATTATGTTATACACTGTGATATACAAACAATATAATTATTATTGTGTTGTATATCTTTGGATATACAGATAAAAAAACTAGAAAAATAATTAAAAAATATTCGATAGTTTTTTCGGAAACTACTGAAGGAAATGGAACCTAATTTCTAGGATGATGGTTGTTATGAGAGAAGGGAGAGAGGGCTTTAAATATTTTTTGCTATTTTTAAGGAAAATAATTTTGATGGGGCTTCTTTTTAGGATGGTGGTTGAACCATTAAAAGAAAGAGAATAACTTTAGGCTATCATATAACAAATCCTAAAACGTTGGTTTTTTTTGTATGCCAATTGTTGGACCTAGTTGTCATGCCATGCCAAATCTCCAAATATATGCCAATTACTAGCGATAAATTTCGGGTTGCAACTCTATAAAACTTAATGATGATGATAACTTATCAATAAAGTACAAATTCTCAGTCATCGTCATTGAATCGATTGATGCTGCTACTTTATCGAAGTAATTATTGAGGGAGGGAGAAGGGTTTGTAATTTTTTATTTGTAGAAATAGAAGCTACGATTTAAAGCTTTTAATATTGAGGGAGGGACTTGAAAAAGAATAACATTAATTAAATTAAGTTGATTACTATGTATAAATATGAAATGATAATTGAATTTAAAAAGATAAAATAAAAAAAATCACTTGACTACAAAGTATAAGAATCATTGAAAGCAGTAAGGTAGAAGGACATAAACAGCAAGAGTTGGGTTTCGATCCCAAGACAGCCTACAGAGCAGGGTGCTTCAACATACACTCATCTAACTTTACCATGTAACCTTTTGTGATTTTGCTGACACCAGTAAAATATTTAAAGGTCCTCCGTGTATATACCTATATACACAAAATATATAGTCAATAATTTTGCCGAAATAATAGGTTTCGGTGATCTTACCTCCAACGTAGGTCCGCCCCTACTTATATATAGAAGTGATGATGTAATGATAAGATTTAAATGTATCATACAAATTGTAATGATCTATGTATTGATCTAAATCACTTGTTTGTTGATTACATTTATGTGATTTTATTTTCACTTTGGATCAAAAATCCTGAATTGTACTAAATTAGTTAGGGATCCTAAATTCGAGTTTCACCATCACTAATCAACAAGATATATTTTCACATACTCTCTCAATAAACTAATTATGTTCGGACTTGCGGGTGTATGTTGCAAATTTAAAATAAATAAACAAAAGTGTCTCATCTTTAAAATTTTCAGATATTAGAGGAGGTGGTAAATATAATTTTAGCTAGATTTTATATCCAACCCTTCGAAATTCCATATGCCAAGTCCTTGTAAGCAGTTTATCTTTGTTCTTACCCCTTCCCTTCCTTTCTCTACATAAATATCTTCATCCTTCTCCTTTTCCAATTCTTTGTTGCCAATCTTGTATAACTCAACCACAATACTAGTGAGTTGTGACCGTTAAACGCATACTTGAAGCATCATTTTCTTCGAGATTGTTACACAAATAGCGAGTCAGATTCGTTGTATATTAATTATACACAGTTATATATATCTAATCTCTTATATATATATTATACTCCTACCGGCTATTTATAATTTAAGAGATTAGGTATGTGGTTATTTAGGTTAAATTTTCATTTTGTGATAATGTGTTGGCATCCATGTCGATGACAAGCCCAACTAGCTTATTGGGCTTTCTTCTCATTTAGGGTTCCATAGTTAGATACGAAATGATTTATGTCCAATTGTTAGTAGTAGGAATACATAGTTTATAAACCAGGACTTTTTCGTATATATACAAAATTTTAAGCTTATTTATCCCGTTTTGTCTAATCTTTTCTATTTACAGAAAGTAACTAAAGTTTTTTACAAAATATATACAAATTCGGTCAAAATCTACAATTTATCCACAACTTAAATATAATTTTTTTGTACAGAATCCGGTCAAAAACTATAATTTACGTACAATTTATATAACATTTATCTATAATTATGTTAGTTTTATATATTTTGTATGTCGTTTCTACACCCGACATACAAAATATATACAATTTATTTATGTTTTCTTGTTCGAGTTTCAATCTGAAATTCAAACCAAAACCACCTCGAATCTTCATCAAATTATGTCAAAATTGAGATATAAACTCTCAATTTTATTTGCAATAACAACCAATCCAAACAAATAATAATTTTGCAAATGTCAATTTTCGAATTCAAAGCTTCGAAACTTTTCGCAGATTACTTTATTTTTTGAGAAAGAAGTGGGCGCAATTTGGGTGGCCAGATACATTTTTCTTCTGCCCAACAAATATGATTCGGTTGTGTTTCGATACACCATTTATGAGGTTCCTTTTTCCACTCAGATATATCCTATGAGAAGGCTTCATATGATTCAATTGTTACTGAATATAAATTGGAGGCATGAATTCAAAATTGAGATCAAGAAACTAGGCAAGCCTTTTGGATATGGTATTCGGTTTGATTTTTCCAAAAGTTGTTGCGGAAGGAGATAATTTAGGTCAACTATGTGGGTTAACAAATGGGGAAGGAAGAAGAGGAAATGGGTGAAATGAGAGTCTGGTGTATTGTTTTGTATATAAATGATAATCATATATCTAAGCTTCAAAAGTAGTATAGATAATTAAAAATAAATCACTCAAACAAGTCTCACTTACTCAATGCTAAGAAAACTACAGAAATAGCCACAAATATACACTACTTACTTACAATTAACCATTGAGTCATGCTACTAAAAATAGTCAGAAAAAATACCAATGATATAAAATATTCAAAAGAACAAAGGCAAAAAAGGATTATTTTTAATGAGCGTGGTTGAAATTCGATGAAAACACATACACGAGGCAATATAAAAAATTTAAGGAGGATTGGAGGCGATTTACACTAGTTTAGAGTTAAAATTTGTTACCAATGATATATAACACTCAAAAAACATAGAAAAAAGGTATTTTTAATGGGGATAATTGGAGTTCATTGATAATATATAGATGAGGCAATATATAAATTTTGAGGAAGATTGAATGTAATTTGGACTAGTTTGGAGTCAAAATTCATAGTCGAAATCGAGTATAACATACATGTATACATATATGGGATACACATTTGATACATATGCGATGCACAAATGATATATTGGGGATATATATATCACCTTCTTCCATGTTCATCTTCTACTTCAAATTTTGCTTAAATTTCAATTCAAACCACCTGAAATCGTCCCAAAATTGAGATTCAAACTCCTTGAGATGTACCTAATTTATTCGAATAACACCCACTTGAAATAAATTTTAATTTCGAAAATTTAATATTTTTTTTAAGTCAAGCTTAAACGAGCTTCAATAATTTTTAATAGTATTTTAACTCACGTTTTTCACTTTTCAAGCATCCAAACACTATTTTATTAAAAATCAATAACTTTTTGGTGGATGTCAATGGCTGATTTAATGACAACTAAAAGAATAAACACAATGTAATTAATAGTGAGAAGCAATCCTTTTTTGCATCACTTTAAAAGGTTATTACTAGTCTAGAGTGTTCATAACAGTAGTGTTGACACGTAGTCTCGCTTTCTGTTGGTAGTTGATTTTTATGACTAACCGTTGTTTTCTTTCATTGTTGATCACCTTATTGTCTTGTTGTTTTATTCTGCTTTTATATGGCTTTTTGGTATTGTCCCTTCTTGTCTATATTTTCATTAATGTAGTGCTTATGCTTTCCTGAGCCGAGGGTCTATTGAAAACAACATCTCTATCCTCACAAGATAGGGGTAAGGTCTGCGTACACACTACCCTCTCAGACCCCACAGTGTAAAATAATACTGGGTATGTTGTTGTTGTTGTTGTTTAAAAGGTTATTACAAAACAAATAGTGCTCGTGATTGTCATGCTAAATGTCCAATGTCATGTGAGCTAATGGATGAACTTTAACCTATTCACGGCACGAAGAATTAGTACAAATTAGCTTGGCTGGTCAGTTTTTAACCGCCTATTAATATTTTGCCACCGCTTGAAATGTAATAGAGAAATAACTACTTTTTAAACCGGAATAATATTCGACAATTCATGAGTTGTGGCAATTAAAATTCCAACATCTGTTTTTGAAGTTTGAACTCACACAAAATTTTTTAAAGGAATTTTTCTTTGAACTTGTAAAGATTTTTTCTTGAGTTTGAAATAGGTATCATTATTGAAATAATGTTAAAGGATTATTTCAAACTCATGGCACCTCGTGATTATAAAATAAGTTTCACGAGTGAAATAGGTATGTTAAATAATGTGAAAAGATTTATTTCACTTAAGGTACCTTCTTTTTTTTGGCTAATATGGTACCTCGCTGAAACTCAAGAACATTGCGTTTCAATTTTTACAAGTTGAACCTTCATGAGTTTCGAACAAGCCTTAGTATAAATAAATATTGACATTATTATTTTGTGAATGTTTGAACTCCATGAATTGGTCCTTGACTTTGAAATAATAAAAGTTCATATTTCATGAATTATTCCTGGGTTTCGAACATCACATTTCAAACTCCAGGAAATTAATGTTCAAACTCCAATAATTGTTCCTAAAGTTTTTTTGTATTTTAATAGTTGTATTTTTGTTCAAATATTTTTTCATGTAAAAAAAGGGCAAAATATTAGTAATAACTTTTGAAAAGGTAGCTAATATTTGATTACTAATATTTTCCAAGATTTGTTTACTAAGTTCTTTATCATAATTAACTTGGCTTTTTTTGCAGGTCCTCTAGGAGTTCAAAGTAGATTTTAATCATTTGCACTCTGTTTGAAGGATGGGAAGAACGTCAATACCAACAATTCTATGATTAAATTGGTCTAATCCCTTATCACTTGGCCCAACAATCCATCAGAAATGGCCCGCGTTTGAAGCCCTTACCCAATATAGCCTAGGTTATACATAACCTGAAAATTACTTTTCACTAGTTAGCCCTCTTTTTTCTTGTTCTTCTTCTTCTTCCCGTGTCAATCTTTGCACCACAAAATTTCTATACTATTGTTATTCTCCTTCAATTCTTTTCTGGATTCCAGTGGTTAACTAAGGATTTGAAAAATAAAAGTCACCTTTACAGGTGGTTCAAAGATTCGATTTCAGAAATTGAGTTTTCCAATTTATTAGTTGTTTGGAATGGGTGTTGTTCCAATTGATTGGAATCATCAAGATGAGTTCAAAACTTAAATTTCAAGTGATTTGGAGTAGATTTAGGCTAATTTGAGTTAAATTTCAGAGGATGCCTAAGGAAAAAGAAAAACACGTGAAACTCCATTGATAGGATCATTTGTATAATAATGTATAATATTGTATAAATAGTGTATAATAGTGTATAAACACCTCTTATACACTATTGTATACAAGGTTGATACATTATTTACAGGTATTTGGTGAATTTCTCACATTTTCTTCTTCTTCTTCTTTTTCTTCTTCTTCTTCTTCTTCTTCTTATACACCTATATACATAGTGTATCAAGAATATTTTCATTCCATGATTATATATATTTATACACTTTTATACAACTATATACATAATGTATCTCTTTGTATAAAAGTGTATAATATTGTATAAAAGTGCATAAGCATCTCTAACGAAATTTTTGTACGATTTTTACTTGCAATTCTTGTATAAAACTAGTCCAAATCTCGAGCAAATAACTTCAAACTTTGTATACAACCTACTTAGATTATTTCCAATAAGTTCAAATAATATCCACTCCAAATTTTTCACAAAATCGTAATCGAAATTTAACAAGATTAGCATTAAAGGAGATGTGATTTTAGGTTTTTCGCGTCTGTCTTTGCATTTTGTAGTTGTGATAAGTATGTATAAACCTGAAGATCTGCAACATCAAAAACAATCGGAGAAGAATTGGTTATGGAAGAAGGCACGAATGAGTGTTGGCTGAGAGTCTCGATCAATGGTTACACTAAAAATGGGGAACTAATTTTTTTTTCTTTTTTGTTTGCATATGATTCTTTTTTAATTAAATTAAATATTTATGGGTGAAGAATGAGGAGAGAGCTACAATAGAGGTAGGTAGGTGACGGAAAAATAAATGAGGTTGTTATAATTAGAGGGAATGGGAAAAGAAAAGATCTTGTTGATATTTGGCTACACATTTGCAAACTTGTAACTGGGTTAAAATAGTACAAGGTCAACTTATGGAGTGCATTATTCTGTAATTTTACCATCTTTTATATGTTGCGAATTGTGAAAAATAGGTATTCAATTAGGCATGACAATGGGAGATTATCAGCTTCAAGGGATACATGAAGTACTTTTCCATCTTAAGATTTTCATATGAAAAATAGGGTAGCTGTAAATATGAATTGGTCTTGTCATCAAATGTGTGAATATATGAAAGCTTATAGAGCTGCCATTTAGGGGTGGACATCGGTCGGTTCGGGTCGGTTTTGTAGAATTTCGGTTCGGTTAATTCGGTTTTCGGTTTGTAATTTTAATAACCAAAATCGAACCATAATAATTCCGGTTTGGTTCGGTTTATTCATGTTTGGTTCGGTTTTCTGTTTCAAGCCATAGCAAAAATAGTAAGAAACAATGAAAATAGATTATTCAAATAGTTCATACGAGAATATTGCTTGTTTTCAATTGCAATAAAAAGTCGGACTTTCCACTGAAAAAATCAAACAATTAGATAATGATCTATGCATTAATGTTGGTTCAACGAAGTCCGAGGAGGAGGATTCAAATACAAAACAAGTCGAAAAAGCGATTTTTGCTACATTAGTGGCAAAAGAAATAGAAGTACTGAGAGAGCATATAATACGTGGGTGGTTCATTTGGTAAGGGAACATGAAGTGATTGTGAGCAAAGGGTCTGGTATAGCCAAGAAAGTAATAATAAATTATGCTAACAGAAGCAACATCTCAAGCTTACCTCTACCGAAATTCAATTTTTTGATTTTTCGGTTTAACCGAAAACCGAACAGTTAAAATCGAATACCGATTTTTTTAAAACTACAAACCGCAAACCGACCGAATAAACCGAAAAACCGAAACCGAATAAACCGAAATTTTCGATTGGGCTAATTTTTTCGGTTCGGTCGGTATTATGCCCACCCCTACTGTCTTTATTAGTACAAAAGTTATTTGGAGTAAACTTGCTGGAGAGTATCTCAAGACCAATATAAATAGAAGCAGTATCAGTGGAAGAAGAATTGCAAAAATTGGAGGAGTTGTTAGAAAGCAAAAATGGGGAGCTGATTATCGCTTTTGCTAAATGCTTACATTTTTGCACTAACAATCAATCTAAGGTCCAACCAGCTTCTTATGCTCTGAACTGGCGTGTTTTGAATAACAATTCTAATGTGATATTAGAAATGGACTCCCTTATGGTGGTCAATGTGCTTAAAGGTATATATAGACCACCTTGGGAATTGGAAGACAACATCAATCAAATGATGCAAATCATTCAAACACATCACATTACAATGCAACATCGTTACATAAAGGCTAATAATACAACATATGCTTTGGCAAAGTTTGGAGTTGAATTTCAAGACCCATGCAAGTATGAAATATACACTCGGTATCTTTTCAGTGAGATTTGAGAAGAGTTACTCTTTGAAGAACACAATATGATAAAATTTTGTTTACCCGTAAAACGGTACAGTTGAATTTATATACATGATTAATAGACACGTGAATTAAGATGATCTGATTAAAAAATAACGCAGAGTAATGAAAATAAAATAAGAAATAATAGGGAAGAACAAGCCTGGCTTCAGAATGTTTTCACCGGGATAAAGAATAATTGAAAAATCTCGACAATACTTGAATAAAGCTTAAAAAAATAAGCGAAAGAATATTAGTCTTTTGCTATCAGTATTTTCTTGATGACTTATAATAGAATGAAAGCCTCTATTTATACTAGAGCTATGAGGTGCATGATTACAAATCATGCCCCCTTAATTACCAATATTAATGCTACAATAAAAGGTAATTAAATAGTGATAAAGAATAATAAAGCCTAATAAAGCCCGGAGGAATCTTGGGGTCTTCTTGTAATGACCCGATCGGTCGTTTTGAATATTTATATTTCGCTCGTTATTTTGGAGGCATGAGTAGCTCTGTATGATGTATTATGACTGGTATGTATCGTCCGTTTTAGTTTTCAGGCAATCCGAAGTTTGATTTGGAAGAATAAATTTCATCGTTGAAGCTTTAAGTTAGAAGAGTTTACCGAGTTTGACTTTTGTGAATTTGACCCCGGAACAGAGTTTTTATGGTTTTCTTAGGTCCGGATGATAATTTTGGACTCGGATGTATGCCCAGATTTGCATTTGAATGTTCCTAGAAGGATTCGGCACTAATTGGCGAAAGTTATAAATTTGAAGGTTGGAAAACTTCATAAGTTTAACCGGGAGTTGACTTTGATGATATCGGATTTGGATTATGGTTCCAGAAATTTGAATAGTTTCGTTAATGTTATTTGGGACTTGTGTGCAAAATTTGAGTTCATTCCGGGTTAATTTGTTATGTTTCGGTGCGAGTTAAAAGTTCAAAGTTCATTTAAGTTTGATTTGAGGTAGCATTCATCGTTTCGATGTTGCTATGTGTGATTTGAGGCCTTGCGTAGGTCCGTGTTATATTATGGAACTTGTTAGTATATTCGGAAGGGGTCCCGAGGGGCTCGGATGAGTTTCAGACGACGTTCGGATCATTTTTGAAAATTTTGGCTAAGGTTGGTTTGGCAGAGGTTCTGGTGTGACCGCACCTGCAGAGCTATGGGCATAGGTGCGGAGCCGCAAAAGCGAGAGTGTCATTGTAGAAGAGAAAGAAGACTGGGCTTCGAGTCTTCGCAGACGCAAAGGCGCAGACGCGGAGGAAGAGGCATACCTGCGTGTGCACATGAGCGAAAGCAGCGATCGCAGAAGTGGGAATTGACTTGGTTACTGTGGAGCGCGGATGCAGAAGGATTTCCGCAGGTGCGGACTCGCACCTGCGCGTGTGTGTTCGTAGAAGCGGAGGCAGTGGAGCCTTGGGCAAACTGCAGGAGCGGAGGATTTCTCGCAACTGCAAAACTACAGGCGCGACTAAATGAGTCGCATGTGCGAAAGTGCTGGGCAGAGTATTAAGTTCAAGGGTTTCGAGATTTTCTTCATTTTTGACATTTCAAGCTCAGGCTTAGGTGAATTTTGAGAGGGATTTTGAAGGGATTCTTGAGGTAAGTCACTTGTGGTTAATTTTGTTCACTAATTATGTTTTCCCCCATTGAATTTTTCACATAGTTTGTGTGTTTATGAGTTTGAGGCTAGCGATTTGGAGAGTTTAATTTGGAAATTTTAATGACGATCTGGTGTAGGATTTTGGTGAATTTGGTATGGTTGGACTCGTGGTTGAATGGGCTTCCGAATTTTTGTAACTTTTATTGGATTCCGAGACGGGGGAGGGGGCTTTTGAGTTGACTTTTGACCTTTTGATTAAGAACTTAGTATTTTTTTTTTTTTGTGAAATTGATTCCTTTAGCTCGTGTTGATTGTATTGAATTGCTCTTGGCTAGTTTCGAGTCGTCCGGAGGTCGGTACGCATGCGATGGCATGTTTGGAGCATCGTTTGGCTTGCTCGGCATTAGATTTAGCTTGTTCGAGGTAAGTAACATTTCTAAACTTGGTGTTGAGGGTATGAACCCCTAAATATACGTGATATATATTTGGTGTTGAGGTGACGCACATTCTAGGTAACGGGCGTGTGGGAGTGCACCGTGTAAATTATGACTCGGTCGTTTCTGTGGTATTGTGTAGTTACCTAATCTTGTTTTATCGATGAGATTTCTACGTGTTAGAGTAATTGAGATGTGATCCATGTTAGAAACCATGTTTAAGCTATACGCTTATTCTGTTGGGACCCACTGAGGTCATATATGTTGTGGAGTTATTTGCTTAAATTGCAGTTACATACTCAATCATACTTATTCATTTGCATATCATATATGAGTCTCTGTTGCTATTTATTGATACATCATATCATCATTTTTGGGCAGATTTTCATGA
Source organism: Nicotiana otophora (assembly GCA_000715115.1). Taxonomy (NCBI): domain Eukaryota; kingdom Viridiplantae; phylum Streptophyta; class Magnoliopsida; order Solanales; family Solanaceae; genus Nicotiana; species Nicotiana otophora. The sequence continues at coordinate 71,313 of AWOL01S0016507.1, read as the reverse complement.
GATTGTGAGGCCGAGGGCCGTAAAAATAGCACGGGCTAGCTAGTTTTCGGATTGATAATTGAAATATAGCCAGCATTTGTAAAGTCATTGAAAAATTGTCACTATTTTGCTGCAACATGAACCAGTCTAGCATAATATACTGGAGATTGGTGCACTTGTGTATGAACTCCCAGCATATTATGCTGGAATTCCAACACGCGAAAAGTTCCAGCATAATATACTAGAGATTGGAGTACCTGTGTATGAACTTCCAGTATATTATGCTGGACCGGTATATTATACTGGAACTCCAGTATATTATGCTGGACCGGTATATTATACTGGAACTCCAGTATATTATGCTGGAATAATTTCCGGATTTTGAACAATATTTTCGTTCAGATTTATCTTTACATGAAAAGTGGCTAAATTTTGATTACTTTTGAAAATGTGGCTATTTTTCAATTACCACTTGCAAATCTGGTTATTTTTTAATTTCTCTCCCGAGGGCCTGATTGGGAGGATGTAGACATGTAATTTTTGACCCTCCTCAAAATTTTACACATTTTTAGTGCTTAGATGTCAGTTTTAAGTCTAATTGGCTATTTTAGCCTTTTTGCTTTATTTTATCTTAAAACTTAAAAACTACAAAAATAGTTTTTCTTTATTTTAGCTTATTGGTATTTTGTCTAGTTAGCTTTATTTTATTTTTACAAAAAAAACATAAAAAGAAAATTTCAAAAAAATATTTTTCACTTGATTTAGTGTAATTTTTTAAGTTGTAGTCTTAGTAAATATTGTAGTAGTATTCGGGTTTTTTAATATAGTTAATTTGTTCCTCCTTTAAATCATGTCTATTTATTTTTAAATTAGCATTTTTAGTCTAACAGATTTAGTTTCTAATTTTGGATTCGAATTTTACTGCTGAGATGGAGCTGGTCTAAGTCGTTGTTCGAGGTCCGGTTCGCATTCCTGCTGATTTTTCCGGTTTCTACTCAATTTTTATTGCTGAATTCCGTTGCTTTTCATCCGGACAAAACTGTAAAGTCAGATCTTCTCTAATCTGAAAGAAATCTACTCATTGAGGTTCACCCCTTCCTTTGTTCTTAATTTAATCTCAGTTTTTATCATGTGAGTGATCCGTGTTTGCTTGCATCATATTCTTCAATTGTTATTCTGTGAATAATTTGCTATACTAATTAAGATCAGTTTGAGTTTAACCTTTGATTTAATCTCTAATGGTAAATTTTTGAATCTCTATTTTGCAAATCTGTGCCAACATGTGCTTATATGGGTCATGAGAGCATTCAGATAATATGTAAATAACTAATAAATTGAAGTGTAGTTGGCATGGATGGAAGAAGGCACTCCTTAATACAATTAATCATCCAATGAGTTAGTGATAGTATGAAAATGAATTGCTTAAGTTTCATTTGGAATCGCTAGAGCCTTTTACTCACTGGTTCACTGTGGGGCTTAGCAAGGTTCAGACAATTATTTTAGGATCTTGAGAGTTAAACAAATAGGCAATAGTAGGACGTTTATGCATTTTTATTTAGAGGTGAGAGGTAGTCCCATTTAGTTATTTTGGTTTTTATCATGAAATGCCCCGAAAATCTTGTAAATATTCTTATTAGGGGAATGCCCGGAAGCACATGTAATTGGAGACCGAAGGCGGGATGACATTATGGAAGCATAGTATAGAATTTTAGTACTTTTATTTTATTTTTTATTTTCCTTTATTTAGGTAGGGACAACCTCGAACCTTTTTGTGTTTATTTTTATTTTGTGTGCTTTGCCTCATTTTAGAATACTCTTAAATGCCAACTAGATCATGTATGCAATCGTGATTTTCACGGGACTTGGGTAATACCTAACACCTTCTCCCCGAGTCAAATGACCCCCCTTACTTAGAATTTCTGGTGCAAACTAGTTTTGGAGTCTAAATGTATTTTAAAAGGCAAAATCACTTTTTTTTAAAACGGTGACTTGACACACCGAAACCAAATACTAAGTGGCGACTCTGAAAACCTTTGAAACACAATTTTGTCACTTTCATGATTGGAAACCCTTTTGAGCTTAAAAATCTTCTTTATTTCGTTTAAAGAGGGTAGTGAGGTAAAAAAAGGGGTGTGACAGAGGATATTGATGGGATCGGACTGCACGCCGCAGTAGTTATTATTGATTCATGCCATGATTGGATTATTATAGTACTTGGCCTGAAGGAGCCTCTCCGGAGTCTGCACACCCACAGTGAGCACAATGGATATTATATTTGGGATGGAGTTCCCTGTGCATGGAGTTGCCCTATATATATTCACATATGGGATGGAGTTCCCTGAGCATGGAGTTGCCCTATATATTCACATTTAGGATGGAGTTCCCTGGGCATGAAGTTGCCCTATATATTTATATCGAGTGATGGATCTTCCTTGGGCTAGACCTGCCCCGTATAGTAATGAGTGATTGAGTACTCTGAGAGTGTGAGTATATGAGTTCATCATTGATATGCATTGCATTTGATATGCGTACTTGAGATACATGCATAGAGATGCATTCCCTTCTGCTACCCGATTTTTGGTGACATTCATGATTTCACATGTATATTGACATGTAGACATAGGGTTGTATTTTTCTCACACTATCTGAAAAAGAAACATCTTATTTATTGTTAAAAGGATTTTTTGGGGAAAAATCATAGTTGTCAAACTTACTCATATATTTTGGGATTTTCGGAGAAAGATTTGGGATCTACTGTTATACTTGAAAAGTGTGCCTGTTTTCCGTAATTGTGAATGAGCTGAGTAATTTCTTGTACCATCTTTACTATATTTTTATGAACCGTTGATGGTCATTAGAGTTGGACTCTGACCTTGTCCCATCTCGTCACTACTTTCAACCCAAGGTTAGATTTGTTACTTATTGAGTACATGGGGTCGGTTGTATTCATACTACATTTTTGCATCTTGCGTGCAGATGTTGGATGCTGAGGTTGCTGCGTTCGGAGAGAGATGGATCGGAAGATATACCTGTGTTCCAGTTATGGCTATCACTAGTCTTTGGTAGCATTAGATTCAAATTCTGTTCATTTACATTTCAAACAGATATTGTAATTATTTCAATTCAGTTTTGTAAAGAAATCAAAATCTTAGACGCTCGTGATTTGTTCTACCAGTCTTTGGGGAGTTGTATAAAATTCAGTTATCTCATCTTTGACTCACATCGGTATTATTATATTATATTTTATTGTTAATTGGCTTACCTAGGGGGGTGGGTTAGGTGCCATCACGACGGTTTGAATTTTGGATTGTAACAAGTTGGTATCAGAGTTTTAGGTTTATAGGTTCTATAAGTCATTAGCAAGTGTCTAGTAAAGTCTTGCGGATCGGTATGATCATGTCCATACCTATCTTTGAGAGGCTACAGGACATTTAGGATAATTTCTCATCTTTCTTTCCTTATCGTACGAAAATTGATTCAGCTTGAAACATAACTCTTTGAATTTCCTCCATGCGTTTGTGTACGTGTGTGAGCGCTCGACATCAACTGTGCATCGCTGGCTTGTGATTCCATGGATGCGGTGCAAGATATGATTTTTGTGTGATGATGATGGGCCAGTCTGGAGGACTTGAGGCCAGGTTTTGACTGTAGCTTGAGCACGGGGGTTTCGGTTGTGTGAGCTCATGTTTTTGGACATATATGTCTGGTAGTGTCCCTATTAGTAGAATTTGTGGCTCGATGAGTGGCTAGATGACTATATGATGAGTATAATGTGATGGCAGAATGTGTTCAGGTGGTTTGAATGTGACAAGAAGGGTTTTCTTGATATGTGAAAATGACTACTGGGTGCTTGATTTCTGTCTTGATGCAACATATAGTCTTGAGTTATGAGAGTGTTGAAAGATTTTTCATGTTGTTTAATTGTGTAATGAAGTAGATTTCCATGTCTTGTTGATGAGTTCAGATTCGGGAAGATTAAGTAATTGCGTAGTAATTGTGGTTGTGAAAGGGTATAGAGAGATGTCAATTTGAGGTTAAGTAGGTGGGTTATAACCCGCGAGGTAATCCACAGGTGTGTGATCCTTATAATGTCGTGTGGAGAGTTTCTTTTCTACCAGTGGGGTATATGTGTTGGGATTTGAATTTGAATTTGGTTGAGAAAGTCGACATGACCGTCACGTGGATGTACGCAAGCTTAGTAGATGATTTGAGGTACTGTATGGTTTGTGTTATGTGAGCTTATGAAGGATTTTAGTTGAATCTCCCTGTGGTATTATGGTTGTAATAGAGTATGGGTATTGCAAGTTATCGAGTGTTTTAATCTATGGCTTTGAGCCAAGTGGGGGAGTCTGCTATCATTGATTTGATTGCATGGTTATGTGTTGTACTGGTTTCGATTTGAGGCATACTTGTGAATCAGATATGACTTGCAAAGGTGGAGACTGAGGATGACTCGAGTAAAGGAATTTCTGGATACAGGTTATGTTACACTTTATGGGTATATGGAAATCATAGAATGAGTTGAGTTGTTATGCATGATAGATGTAGTGTGCACGGTGTTTGAATTTGCTCGGTTGCATTAAGGCAGGATTACTTCTTTGGGGTGTTATTGTGCTAATGGGGCATAGGTCGTTTGGCACGTTTGGGCGACGCAATTGAGATTTGAGTAGAATGGATGACTCTCGAGGGGGATCTGATGGATTCAAGAATTATATATAGCAATTAAGAATTTATTCGGATTTGTACATGGTAAGGATCTGACATTGGATGGTGTCGAGACTCACTATATTTTTATATCATTATGGATTTTACATTTCGGTATTAGAAAGGTGAAGGAAACAACTTTAGATTCACAGGAGGTCTCTTCAGAGTGGGTATCTCAGTTGTGGTACGTTTGGATGCTTAAAAGGGAATACAATGGCTTATGGGTCTTAGGACGTAGTGGTTTTATGATAGGATCTCTTGTGGTGAGCTTTGAGTGAGAATCGTGGTATTATATCAAGGAGAAGTGTGAGCTAGAGGGCAATTCGAAAGGAACTCGAAGAAGTAAGAAAATTTGATAGTATGTTGGAGCAGCACGGTAATGGGTATGATTGGTTCTTTAGGAACTTATGATGTGGTGAGTCTCTACAGGTGTTTCGTGGCAATGCTCTTGGGTTGGGTGACCTGTGCGACTTGGTTGAGTTAGAGATATTCAGTTCTCGATGGTTTTTGCCACGGTTTGAGATGGATATTTCCCATCGGCGTGAGGAACATGTTGTGTATTGTGATTTTCTCTTGGATGGGATCAAATGGAAGATTTCTAACTGATCGGGTACGTATTCTGCTGGAATCAGAGTTGATTATGGGATTCTCGTACTTTTCATATGATGGTATGATAGATGCGGTATGTTGTGAGGGGCCGAGATTTGTATGTGCAAGGTCACGATCTGGATTTGGAAGGGAAGGTCATAAATTTTGGACAGCACGTGCAATTTCAAATATTTAAACGAGTGCTATAACTACTTGATAATTTCCTGAGAAGGTAGTGCATTTCAGAAGGCGCACTGTATGTTGACTTATGGATGCTTCATTGGTATTGCGGTACTCGCATGGTTGATTGACTGCTGATATTCAAATTTTTACTATATGGCATGGAAGAATTTAAGAAGTATTGCTCGTGGGATGATCGTGTATAAGAGATGTGTTAGACATTCAGGCGGTGGAGTTGGGGGATCGAATATGGACATATGGTGATTCATGTCTTCTATGGACTTGGAGACCAGGAGTTCTCAGAAACATATTGTTTCGTGGTTGTGGAATGTGAAGATGTGACCAAAACTAGCCAGATGATAGTATGTCTTATGGTTAAGTCATTGTGGACTTTCAGAGGGTTATATATCTATTTGTGGGTGACCAGAGTGGATTTGGGGTCCATAGGCAGGCCCAATGAGGATGTGTATTCTAAACCGGTTGGATTGGTTGACTCCGTACTATTATTGTCGAGGGAAGTGCCATTCGATAGAGTTGAGCTTATTCGTGTTCTGATATGATCTATGTGTTACTCCTCTATGCTACGAGGGGTTGTGATTTGTTGGTTATAATCACACATGGTGTGGTTCTGTTTGGGTCTTGTAACGGGATTTGAGCTAGATGGTTATTGGGGTGTGAAATGATTGATTACGCCTTGGTTATTGTCTTTCCAGGTTGCGGTATATGTGTTGTTTGCTTCTACATGGTTACAACCATGCACCTTGGGTACTTGATATCAAATTGTGCGTGGTTGTTGATTTTGAGCATTGTGGATTGAGGTATTTCATATGGACCAGTGTTAGGATGCAGTCACGCATTACAACGAAATTATGTTGAGATGCGATCCTTTATGATTGATTCGTGTGTCTTGGTTCTACTATGCATAATGGGCTCATAGCATTGCGGTTGTGGTGGTACTTGTTGAGCTTGCGGGCCGGTTTTCTCATTTGAGTCATTTTTCATTTTGGGGGGTATTGAGTTATTGCATATTGGTGCACGGATTGCACGATTTGTGGCTCTAGGTTGTATTGGTGTTGTATGTCAATAGAATGGTTGTGTTTGACGAGATGAGGTCATTGGACCTAGAATGGATACTATTAGATTTGATTGTAGAATGTATGGAGAAATAATATCCGAGGTCAACTTAGAATTTAGACTACAGTTCCTGTCGGACGAGAAAGAGCTCCATGACTTGTTGATCTGATGAGTGGTTATGAGTTTCTACGTATTTCGTTCATCATCGACAGTGTACTAAGTTTTTGAACGAGTTTTTATTTGATATGAGGTTTATTACCGGTATCAGATTTGTTTTGAGCAGTTATTATGGTCAGAGTTATTGCTACAAGTACGCGAGTTATGCGGTATATCATGTGATTACATCTTGGGTTATGGTTATGGCTTGATACAACTTGTTCAGACTTATAAAGTGTGTAGATGCGAGATTCGGGTCTTATAAGATATTCCGGATGTTGGAAATTGGATTCTGTGGTTTGCGGGCTAAGGTTGGAGTAATGATCTTCAATTATGTTATGTTGTCGGGCCTATATGGAATAGGGTGATGTGGGATCACCCCCGGGTATGTGCATGGTAAGATTTCACGGCAGTTTGATGGCTTTGGAACGACTCTAGACACGTTCGAGGACGAACGTATGTTTAAGTGGGGGAGGATGTAACGACCTGACCGGTCGTTTTGAGCATTTGCACTTCGCTCGATAGTTTTGGAGGCATGAATAACTCCGTATTATGTATTATGACTAGTGTGTTTCATCGGTTTTGGTTTTCAGGCAATCCGGACTTTGATTTGGAAGAATGAATTTTATCATTGAAGCTTTAAGTTGGAAAAGTTTACTAAGTTTGAATTTTGTGAATTTGACCCCGGAACGGAATTTTGATTGTTCCGTTAGGTCTGGATGGTAATTTTGGACTCGAGCGTATGCCCGAATTTGCATTTGGATGTTCCTAGAAGGATTCAACACTAATTGGCGAAAGTTGAAAATTTGAAGATTTGGAAAGTTCATAAGTTTAACCGGGAGTTGACTTTGATGATATCAGATTCAGATTGTGGTTCTGGTAATTTGAATAGCTTCTTTATGTTATTTGGAACTTGTGTATTTGAGTTCATTCCGGGTTGATTTGTTATGTTTCAGCGCGAGTTTTAGAAGTTGAAAGTTCAAAGTTTATTTAAATTTGATTTGAGGTGCGATTCGTAGTTTCAATGTTGTTATGTGTAATTTGAGGCCTTGAGTAGGTCTGTGTTATGTTATGGAACTTGTTGGTATATTCGGACGGGGTTCCGATGGGCTCGGGTGAGTTTAAGACGAGGTTCAGATCATTTTTTGAAATTTTGGCTATGGCTAGTTTGGCAGAGGTTTAGGTGTGACCGCACCTGCGGAGCAATGGGCGTAGGTGCGAAGTCGCAAAAGCCGCAGTGTTATCGCAGAAGCAAAAGAAGACTGGGCTTCGAGTCTTCGCAGATGCGGAGGAAGAGGCGCACCTACGTGTGCGCATGAGTGAAAATAGCTATTGCAGAAGCATGAATTGACTTGGTTACTGTGGAGCGCGGATGCAGAAGGATTTCTGCAGGTGCAGACTCTCACCTGCGCGTGTGTGGTCACAGAAGCGGAGGCAATGGAGCCTTGGTCAAACTGCAGGAGCGGAGGATTTCTCGCAATTGCGAGACCGCAGGCGTGACTAAATGAGTCGCAAGTGCGAAAGTGCTGGGCAGAGTATTAAGTTCTAGCGTTTCATGTTTTTCTTCATTTTGGACATTTCAAGCTCGGGCTTAGGCGATTTTTTGAGAGGGATTTTGAAGGGATTCTTGAGATAAGTCACTTGTGGTTAATTTTGTTCACTAATTATGTTTTTCTCATTGAATTTCCCACCTAGTTTGTGTGTTTTTTAAGTGTAATTTTGGGAGTTTGAGGCTAAGGATTTGGAGAGTTTAATTTGGAGATTTTAGTGATGATTTGGTGTTGGATTTTTGTGAATTTGGTATGGTTGGACTCGTGGTTGAATGAGCTTCCGGAATTTTGTAACGTTTATTAGATTCCGAGACGTGGGCCTAGGGGGAGGGGGGCTTTTGAGTTGATTTTTGACCTTTTGATTAAGAACTTAGTATTATCTTATGCAATTGATTCCTTTAGCTCGTGTTGATTATATTGAATTGCTCTTGGCTAGTTTCGAGTCGTCCAGAGGTCAGTATGCGCGCGATGGCATTAAGCATCGTTTGGCTTGCTCGACGTTGGATTTGGCTTATTTGAGGTAAGTGACACTTCTAAACTTGGTGCTGAGGGTATGGACCCCTTAATATACGTGATATGTGTTTGGTGTTGAGGTGACGCATATGCTAGGTGACGGGCGTGTGGGCGTGTACCGTTTGAATTATGACTCGATCGTTTATGTGGTAATGTAGTTACCTAATCTTATTTTATCCATGAGATTTTTACGTGTTAGAGTAATTGAGCTGTGATCCATGTTAGAAACCATGTTTAGGCCATATGTTTATACTATTAGGACCCACTGAGGTAATATCTACTGTGGAGTTATTTGCTAAAATTGCAGTTACATACTCAGTCATACTCATTCATTTGCATATCATATCCGAGTCTCTGTTGCTATTTATTGATACATCATATCATAATTTTTGGGCTCATTTTCATGACATTGTGAGCCCAAGAGACTGATGAGATTGATGACTGAGTGAGGCCGAGGGCTTGATTGGGAGGATATTGATGGGATGGGGTTGCACACCGCAGTAGTTATTATTGATTCATGCCATGATTGGATTATTATAACGCTTGGCCTGAAGGAGCCCTCCAGAGTCTGCACACCCACATTGAGCGCAGTGGATATTATATTTGGGATGGAGTTCCCTGCGCATGGAGTTGCCCTATATATATTCACATTTGGGATGGAGTTCACTGGGCATGGAGTTGCCCTATACATTTATATTGAGGGATGAATTTTCCTTGGGCTAGACCTGCCCCGTACAGTACTGCGTGATTGAGTACTCTGAGAGTGTGAGTATATGAGTTCACAACTGAGATGCATTGCATTTGATATGCGTACTTGAGATACATGCATAGAAATGCATTCCCTTCTGCTATCCGATTTTTGGTGACATTCATGATTTCACATGTATATTGACATGTAGGCATAAGGTTGTATTTTCCTCATACTATCTGAAAATAAAATATCTTATTTATTGTTAAAAGGATTTTTTGTGGGAAAAATCACACTTGTCAAACTTACTCATATATTTTGGGGTTTTCGGAGAAAGATTTGGGATCTACTGTTATACTTGAAAAGCGTGCCTATTTTTCGTAACTGTAAACGAGCTGAGTAATTTCTTGTACCATCTTTACTATACTGCTATGAACTGTTGCTCGTTATTGGAGTTGTACTCTGACCATTGTCCCACCTCGTCACTACTTTCAACCTAAGGTTAGGTTTGTTACTTATTGAGTACATGGGGTCGGTTGTATTCATACTACATTTTTGCATCTTGCGTGCAGATGTTGGATGCTGAGGTTGCTGCGTTCGGAGAGAGATGGATCGGAAGATATACATGTGTTCCAGTTATGGCTATCACTAGTCCTTGGTAGCATTAGATTCGAATTCTGTTCATTTACATTTCAAACAGATGTTGTAATTATTTCAATTCAGTTTTGTAAAGAAATCAAAATCTTAGACGCTCATGATTTGTTCTACCAGTCCTTGGGGAGTTGTATAAAATTTCAGTTATCTCATCTTTGACTCACATCTGTATTATTAAATTATATTTTATTGTTAACTGGCTTACCTAACGGGTTGGGTTAGGTGCCATCACGACGGTTTGAATTTTGTGTCGTGACACTTCTGTAACGTTTCTTTAATGGTAATATCATGAATTACTTCTTATTCTGTCACATATTTTTATCCGGTGTCACCATAATTGATTCACCACTGACTGGTCATCCTTGACACGTGTCGCTTTGTAATTCACCCCAACTCTTGAGACTCGTTTTTACCGTATACAAATAGTCCCCCCACTTTCTGATTACTCATTATGATGTGACTGGGAAGTGAAAGATTTTACCATTTCTACCCTGGCCACTGCCTCATTAAAAATCTTGTCGGAAGATTCCAACCGGGACAAATACCGGGCGAAGGAAAAAAAGAGTGCAGAACTTAGGGATTCATATGGCAACTTTGCCACTTATTTTTGTTTCGTGAATGATCAGTTGGTACTGAAAAAGTACCACCACCAAAGAAATCCTGATCTTGAATTTTTCATGTTCACCCGAAACTTTTAATCTTTAAGTTTTAACTCTTGGGTTTTTAGTTGTACCCGAAATGTTTCTATGAGTTTTGACTCTTGGGCTTTTAGTGTACCCAAAACTTTTATAACCTCACAGCTTAGAGACCGAGGAATGACTAGGAATTTTCTATTTCTAGTTTTGATAATGTCCGAGAATTTAATACATCTAGTTAATCTTACGACCGAAAAACAAGGCATCTGACCTCTAGCCATTTGATTGGATGGCTTTATAAGAGAGGGCCTTTATATTTATGGTGCTTATGAAGAAGACATCTCTTGTTCATCTAGGCACAATTGTTCAGATTTGTAATCCTTATTTGCCTTTAAGTATGAGCAAATTTTAAAAATAATTTTGTTCATTCAGACATATACGAGAATGTTTTAGAAGGTGCAAATTTTGCTTCATTCCATTTCTTTAATATACATAAGTGGTTACAACTTTGCATACACAATATTTTACAAGAAATGAACAAAAATACCTTGCAAGAGAATTGTGGTCGGGCTGACGTTTATTGGGTCTAGTGAGTTCTTGATTCTGATTTCTTCTATTTTTTTCCGAGCTGATATGGTAGTCCTCGGTCCTTTTCTTTATTCTAGAGCTAGTTCAGACTATCTCCTATACCCTTTATGGACATGATGTCTTTGAGCGCAATGCTTTTTTTTGGTCATTGTCCTGGAGCCATTTTCATATGCTTCCGATACTTATTATTGCGATTTTTACTGTTTTGATGCAATAGGCCCCAATGTCCATAGACATTACTGTCTTTCATCGAAGTTATTTTCTGGCGACTCCATGAGAATGCGCATTCCTTCTGTCAGTCCGTGATCCTAATGGGTATGGTTCAAATCGGTGTGTAAAATGCCTCTCATTAAAAGTTTAGTTAATCTTGATTCCGGGCTGTAGAAGATGTCGATATAATTACCTGATCATCTTCTACGTGAATCTTTGACTCGTACCTATTATGAATATCTGCCCACGCTGTTGCTTGAAATTCTAACAAACTCTCCTTCAGCTTCCTTAAGGCATCAAAGCTTAAAGGATTGAGACTCTTGGTAAATGCTTCTGCTGTCCATTCATTCGGTATGCATGCAATAACATTCTCTTATTTTGAAACCCGATCACGAACTCTCGTAATAGCTCTGAGTCACCTTGAGCTATTATGAAAATATCTACTTTCCTAGCTTGAACTTTTTTCGCTCCAACATGAGCTTTAATAAAAGAATCTGCAAGTATGTTAAAAGAATCAATTGAGTGTTCAGGTAAAAGTGAGTACCAAGTCAAAGCCACTTTCGTTAAGGTTTCGCCAAATTTCTTTAACAAGACTGATTCGATATCATGTGGAGCCAAATCGATTCCCTTTATTGTCTATCGTTGACCTCTATGGTAGAACCAATTAAAATTAAGGATCTCTCTAGAAGCTAGATGAGCTTTTAGAATGGAAAAATCCAAGTTCCCAACTTCAAAATATATAAGGCATGTCAAAAGGACTACTAATGATCACAGTATAGAGAGCCACAATTAGTTTTTTTTGCCATGTATCTAACATATATTGTAACCACAAAGTTAACTCTCCCTTTATCCTTCTAACTGTCCACCCTAAATACAATTTAATTTTCGTAAATTTTATAGAATTTCTAAGTTGGAAGGTTCTAACTCACCTTTTGTAACGGGAGAGGTAGGCATTATGTTTCCCTACTTCATACCTTTATCTTTTAGATAAAGATTATATATCGACATGTAAGCTTTAGCCCCTACACCATAACGGTAAATTTGAACAATAACAAAAAAAACTTCCGTGGTCCACGGTAAAAAAAAAAATGCCCGTTCCACACAAATACGTTTACAAACATAGAATTTTTGTAACATAGTCCTTTAGTGTTGAGATTTTTATTTTTTGGGTGGGGGTGTCCCAAGATAGATCAAATTTGTTTTGCCCATACCTAATTAATATGAAAAGAATGATTTGATGTAGAGACAAATATGGAGTTTTATCAATAAACAGACAGAAAATACTAGCATAAATCAAGAGAAAAATGCATGTCTAAAAATCTTGAAAAACCAGGGAGATAAAGGGTGTGTTTGGTACGAAGGAAAATATTTTTCGAAAAATATTTTAAATTTTTTCATGTTTGGTTGGCTTAAATATTTTGAAAAATATTTTTCTCATGAACTCATTTTGCTCCAATTGGAGAAAAGTATTTTCCCAATCAAAAGAAGAAAAAATATTTTTCAAAACTCTTTTTCAACCTTCTCTTCCTATTCTCTATTCCTACCAACCCCAACCAACCCACTCCACCCTCCAAATAAGGGAAAATAAGTTATTTCCTTTGTAACAAACACACTCAAAAAAGTATTTTGGCCAAAGAGGAAAAGGTAAAAGTGAAAACTAACAACAAAAACAACAACCCAGTATAATCCCACTAGTGGGGTATGGGGAGGGTAGTGTGTACGCAGACCTTACCCCAACCATGAGGTAAAGAGGCTGTTTCCAATAGACCCTCGGCATCCTTCCCTCCAAAAACTCCCTACCTTGCTCTTGGGGTGACTCGAACTCACAACGTCTTGATTGGAAGTGGAGGTTGCTTACCATAAGAGCAAACCCTCTTGTCCTAAAAGTGAAAACTAAAGATATGCTAACAAAGTTCGAATAGAAATGAACTGGGCCAGCTAAAATGACGATGATACCCCTACGGCTCATCTGCGAATTGACCAAATCAACCTTCGAGGACGGGCAACGGGCAGAGCGTACCAATTACCCGGGTTAGGGCCAAATTCCGAACAGAAATCCCAGGCAGTATAAAAGAGCTGGAAAGAGTAGTTGTGTCCATTTCTCACTTCCAGATTAGCTTCTTCGCCTTCAATCAAACTCTAAAGAGCAGAAAACAGATAAGCAGAAAATTTCCTCCGATTTCTCTCTTTAATTTTTGGGTAATGAAAAACCCCAATACTCATATATTCTACTACTATATGTCTTCTCACATAATACTACTACTCTATTTCTTCTGCTCTTTATCTTCATTTCCGCCCATTCTCATAAACAAGGTTTCGTCTTTTGCCCCTTTTTATCAATTTTTAGCATGTGTGTTATTTTGTTTTTATTTTTTTAGCATCAGAAATCTTGAATTTACATAAGGAACTTTGTTAGATGTGTACGGACTTACCTATTTTTCTGTTAGGGTTTTGTTGATTTTTGTTATTTTCAGCTCTAGGTTTTCGTGTTTGTCCTTTGAAGATGATTTTTTGGGGTTTTTTTGTGTGGGGATATTTTATATACTTTGATTTTAGCTCCTAAGGTAGCCGAATTATTATGTGTGTTCATAGTTATATGTTGGTACTAAAATTGGTTGAGTTCATTTACTTTGTTCAATTATCTATCAAAAATTTTATTTGGTTGATTCATTGAAGAGTTTTTCTTTCTATAGGCATAATGATATTAAACATTCAACTTTTTGGAACTCGTGACGTGCCCCGTTGCTTTGGTTCAATGGATTGATGTGTTGTAGCACTCACGAGTTTGGAACTGGCTGTTGCACTAGTCTAGTATTTAAAGTACAGAAGGGTGGGGGGACATGCGCATCACCACCAAGTTCCCACCTGAAGCATTGGATATAACCATCATGAAAAAGGGAATTTTTGCTAAGCATATTAATGTTGTCTTAAGTTCATTTATTTTTTAGTTACCTGGTACCTGTAGGTACCCGGTGGAATAGCCGAGGTGTATGCTGGCTGGGTTGGACACCGCTGTCATAAACGGAAGTTCCTATCTTTTTGAGAATGCAAAGATATTTTCTTGAGATTATGGCCAAAAGTTTACCCTGTCGTTGTTCTGTATGGTAGTCTTAGGTGGCGGTTGCGTCAAAAATTGGAAGAGAGTTAGTTTTTCGGTTTTTGCAAAAATTGATTCTTTTTTCTTTCTTTCTTGGTGTTTGGTTGAAAAACACTTTGCAATTTTTCCCCCCCCTAAAACAAGTATTTCAAAGCAAACTTCACCTTAGTAAGGCCAACCTTTTCTCTTTATTTAATTGATTAAATTCACATTAAGTTAAATTTTACCCTCCTCAATGTCCCAAATGTGGTGAAAAAATCCCAATTGAGGAAGTGTCTTTGCTCTTATATATATGTGCTCATCTTTGTGTCTATTGATAATAGTGCATTTTCTTTCCTCCAGAGAAGTTTCATTTCTCCATCGTGTACTATTGTATCTTATGTTTATGCCACCATGGGCAAATGAAAAGCTCGAAGTAGTGGTGGGCTTCAACCGATGGAAAGAAAGAAATATATCAGTTTAAAATTGCGATAAGTTGGAAATTTGGTTGCACATTTGTTTATTTTGTTTTCTTGTCTCCTGAATATAATGAAAATTACCTACCCTACATGTGTTTCCGTGTTGGTGCAGGACGGTTGAAAGTCATAGTGTGTACGTGCGCTTTTTTCTTCCAAATATAATTTTCCCTATCTTTGACATATCTTCCATATAGCTGAACCCAAGTTATTTGGATTGAAATGTAGTTAATGATTGGTGTCATATCCGTCAACAAGCAAAAGAGCTAACATAAATGTTGGTCTGCAGGCATTACTGGCGACCTTCTGTTTATTTGTTGGTGAGAAGATCTAGGTCGCGATAAAGTCATGACAGAGAATACTGAAATTGATGACCGCGTGGATCTTGATGACGAAAATTACTCTGAGGAAGATGAAGATCCAGAACTGATAGAAGATGAAGGAGCTGGAGAAGTCGGTGATGAAAATGGTGAAGAGCAATCATATGATTCTGGAGGTGGGGATAGTGGGAGAGAGCAGTCTCCAGAAGCAGATATGGGTGACGTTCCGGAGCCTGCTACAGATGAAGAAAAGCCTGGTGCTTCTCTTACTGAAGAAGACAAAAAAGAGCATGCTGAACTTCTTGCTCTCCCTCCGCATGGGTCTGAGGTTTTCATTGGTGGGATTCCTCGAGATGTTTCCGATGAAGACTTGAGGGATCTCTGCGAACCATTCGGCGAAATACATGAGGTCAGTTCTGATTGATAGAGCTGGAAGTAATGTGAAAGTTACGCCAAACAGGCATATGCTTTTGACAGACTTCAATGTGTTTGCTTTTCCCTAAATTGTGGAAACGTCTCCTATCTTTGCAGGTTAGAATCATGAGAAATAAAGATACTGGTGAAAGCAAGGGCTTTGCGTTTGTAGCCTTCACAACAAAAGATGAGGCACAAAAGGCCATTGAAGAATTACATAGCAAAGAATTCAAGGTGATTTCTGCATTTCCGCACTTGGCTTCATTCATTTTAGATTTTTCAATAACTGTATCGTCTCTTTTAGTGTGAGTGCATGATTTGGTAGTTTATTTGTTGTTGTGTGTTTATCATCAACCCAGGGAAAAACCATAAGGTGTTCACTATCAGAAACTAAATACAGATTGTTCATTGGTAATGTACCAAAGAGCTGGTCTGATGATGACTTCAGAAAAGTCATTGAGGGGACTGGCCCTGGTGCAGAAACAATAGAACTCATAAAGGTGTGTTTTACATCCCGAACACTTCTATAAATTGTTCTGACTGTGTCATGGGCATCTTATGGATAATTAGTGAACTTCTAATGTTTGACTGAAGGATCCTCAAAACCCAGCTCGTAATAGGGGTTTTGCTTTCGTTGAATATTACAATAATGCCTGTGCGGATTACTCGCGGAAAAAAATGGCAAGTGCAAACTTTAAGCTGGAGGGAAATTCGCCAACCGTCACCTGGGCTGATCCAAAGATTACACCTGATCATTCTGCTGCCGCTGCTCAGGTATCAAACCATATCTCACCGATAATTGAGTATGAGCTTCTAGGAGATCTTAAACGAGGTCTCTTGATATGTTTTCTGATCTTTGGCTGTTTCCTTAAGATTGTAATGTTACGTGCTTGATCTTTAATTGTTACTTTGCACCTTTATCAACAGCCAAATGATCTCCCTTGTGCCTTTTTCTTTTGTTGGTCTATAGTTTTTAGTTTTTCTCTCTAATTGTTATCATGTTGGCTTGAATGCAGTACATTACATGTTTTGAACCCCCCCACAAATGTATTTTCGGATTAAAATTGTTTTCTTCTTTCTTTGTTACTTCTTGCAGGCGTGTCTAGCTGCGGGAAGGGGGGGATTGGGCAAGTTTTTATAATGTATCTCTAAAACTTCTCAACTTATTGTGATCGTATGATGGGGCTATTTTTGAGTACAGTAAAGAGCTAGAAACTGTGCTGATACCTTAAACGTTTTAGTTCTCTAGGCGTATTGTAACCATAAAGTGGGCAGAGTTGTGATGGGTAGTTTCACTGCTGAAATGATACTATACGTAATTCTGTTGAGACCAAATAAGGCTTGTAAACCTAGTTGCCCTGCTGAAGGTACTCTGAGATGATTCTGGAATAGTCGAGGTAATTCGTGCAAGCTTGCCATGTAAACTACTGTTATCACCCAAAAAGAAGAAAAAAGGATTAGTGATAGCGAGCTAAATCACTTTTCAATATGATCTTAGATTAATTGATGTATTGTCCAATCCATGGTATCAATTGACTGATTGAAGATTCCCCTGTGTGAAACATTGAAACCTTTTCCCTTAACACCCGTCTGCTAGTTTGCACATTGATTACGTATTTTTTTGTGTCTTTTCCAGGTTAAAGCACTTTATGTGAAAAGCATTCCAGAAAACACATCTACTGAACAATTGAAGGAACTTTTCCAACGCCATGGTGATGTTACCAAAGTTGTTATGCCACCAGCCAAAAGCGGTGGCAAACGAGACTTTGGATTTGTTCATTATGCAGAAAGGTCAAGCGCATTGAAGGCTGTTAAAGACGGTGAAACATATGAAATTAATGGTAATGCTTCTAGACTTTTGAATGGAAGTGGAACTAGTGAAACACATACGTTGCATAAAGGAAACTTACAGGATCTACATCTGAGTGTTCCATAGGCCCCTCCTGCAAATCACTTACCCCCCCCCCCCCCCCCCCCCACAACTAGAAAAAGAAAGAAATGAAAAGAAAAATTGATCAGGAGAATAGAGAGAGGAAGTGAGGGGGTGCGTTTTGGGAGGAGGAGGAGAGAAAGAGATCCTTAAATTTTGGTTTTAAGAATCCCTAGAACTGTCAGTGGTCCATATCTGATTATTTTGATTCTTCCAGATAGAGTAAAAAATTCACTGTAACGCCTTTGAAGGGATTATCTGGACCTCGTAGAGAAACCCTCATCCCCACCTTCGACCCCCAAAAGAAAAGGAAAAAGTACAGAAAATGGGAAAAATTGTAGTTCGTACATTCTCAGGGCATACCTAAAGTGATAAATAAAGAGATGAATGTGCTTGAGATATGTTTTTTTTTCCTTTCAAAAATCCTTTATTGATCTGAGAATTTTTATTTGTATATGAGACTTCAAGGATCTGTTTAGGAACTTGTAGTACCAGCTTAGACCTTGTGTTGAACAATTCCTAGTTTGGCTATAATTAATATTTACTTAGGATTTACTCAATAATAGTTGGAAAATTTGGTAATGAAACTCTTATCTACATGAAACACGCTGATGACATGTTCTGTTGAAGTTAGGAGGATATCATAAAAAGATTACAAAGAAGAAATGCCATAAAGATTGCCTATTTTCTTTCTGAATCAAAGAGCTGACTTCGGGTGAAACCTATCCAAATATAGCCCATATTTGGATCAAATCTCATCCTGTCTAATTATTTTTATGAGTTTGAAGCAATTATTTTATAGTTTGCTCCGTACTATACTAAGAACTGCAGCTGTCAGGAATCTGATGCCTTTGTTTTTGAATCAAAGCAAGCTGACCATCTGGATATGGCCCATTTTTGTATCAGCGCTCATCCTCTGTAATTTCTTTATTCAAGATTTGAAATAAGTATCACGGTTTGGACTGAACCAAAAGTAAGATCAGCTTAATCCCATTGTGATTGAGATGCCTTATTTTTCCATAACCCTGGGGTGAAAGCAATCTAGATTCAGCCCCCTTTTTTAATCAACTCTCACCCCTGTAAAAGTTTTCTTTCTTGATTTTCAAACAATAAGTTTGAAATTTGGGACTGTCTCAAACTATGATCGACCCAATTCCATTGTAGGTGATGATGCTCAAAGTGAACTGATCTTGGGGTGAAAGCTCTAGATATATTCCAGTTTTGAATCAACTCTCTTCTGTGTATGGCCTCCCTTTTTCCCTTTCAAGATTTTGAAACATGTTTCATAGCTTGGGCTGTATTGAAACTAAAGATCAACTTAGTTCGGTTGTCAGAAGTGTGGTGTGCTTCTGAATCCACCGACCATTGTAGCCTTTTCCTGGATCAAGTTATCCTGTTTAAATCTGTTTTCCAGACTATGAAAACAACTAAGTTTCAAAGTCGGGACTGTGCCAAGCTATAAGATGAACTTAGTTCCAACTAAATCTGGATTAAGAAATTTCCTTACGCTACTTAAGCTTTTTGGAACTTGCAAGATCAATTTATTTTTTAGTTAAGCCTAAAACTGATTCAATCTATCATACAAATATAAACTTTTGTCAAAGATCAGTTTTAGTTCAACTGCAGACAAGTAGGACCCCTAATTAGATTAAAGTAATATGTGGCATATAGTGAAAAGGATCTGAATTGTTGGAACTGATACATAGGATAAATATGGTTGTCATGATTAAGTGATAGTTTCCTGTGATGTATCCTCTCTTTTAGACAAAAAAGTCATACTACAAGACAATCTTCCAACAAAAGAATCTTTTCTTTTTTGTGGAGAAGTAACAAGGATTTTTTTTATTGATGATAACCTGTAAATAGAGAATGGTGCTATAGTAACAAAAGAATCTCTTTTTTAATTTTTTTTTGCCTTTTTTGAGTTTGAAACTTTTAAGAAGTTCCTCCATTGCTTTGCCGAGCTAGACCTGGATTTGAATACCGTTCTAGTGGCCTTTTCTCCTGTGGTTTTCTGCTTCATCAATTTCTACTTCTCTCCTTGCACACAAGTAGCTTTCGCGGCACCAATTAGGTTTTCCTGATTAATTTCATCCAACTTGAGAAAAGGGCGGCTATCCTCAATGAAAGATGATTCAACCTACATAAATTTATTTACAAAGATCAGTTTTAACCTTGTGAAAAATGATTGATCCTCTTAGTACATTTGTGTTTTACTAGATGTCCTAGGTTGTTATCTTTAATTTTCATGCAAAACTCATTTTTATATTTTTGAGTCCAAATGCTTTTATTTAATACTAGGAATCAGAGAGAGTGAGACCAATCATTAGTTATTGGGCACCCTCCATTTACCGTCAACTTATCGCCTTCAATATTTGCTGTAGTGAGTAGTCTTAAATGAAAAATCCAATTACCACGATATTGATGCTTTGCTGCATTTTTATTGAAAACCGCTAAAGACAGGCTAAAGGATATAGCTGCTAAAATCATTTCTGCTTTGCAATATGTCAAGTTTGTTCTGAGTTCGTGTTAGCACCGCATCGTTGTATACTATTAGGCGAATGGGAGAAAAAACTAAAATTGTAAGAAATGTGGCATCCTATCGCTTTTATCTCAACTTATTCTTCCCTTAGTTTGATTGGCTGAAGCAAGAACACTCCAATAGGAAAGTAACGTCAAAGTGGATGTGGATTGCAGGTCAGATGCTAGAAGTAGTTCTTGCAAAGCCTCAGACTGAAAAGAAGTTCGATGCAGCAGTCGGTCCTCACAATGCTGTGCCCCATCCTAATTATATTCCACATCCAGGATATGGTGCATTTCCAGTGAATCCGTATGGACATCTAAGTGCTGGTTATGGTGCTGCTGCTGGGTTTCAACAGGTATTTTCTATGTACATCGTGTCGTCTTCATTGATACTGCACATTGTCGTTGATCATATTAATCTGATAGACTATTATGCTTTGCAGCCTATGATATACGGTAGAGGACCGATGCCAGCAGGTATGCAGATGGTGCCAATGGTTCTACCTGATGGTCAGATTGGCTATGTTCTGTAAGTTCCTATAAATATTAAGATCTGTTTTTCTGAAATAAAGTTTCATCACTAGTGTAATTACCAGCTTCGCATACTGGAGGCTGGATGATTGAATTATAACTAAATGTTCAGATAAATGGTGAAATATTGAAGTTTTTGCTATGCATGAAATAACACCAACCTTTTAACCTTGCTATGTTTCCTGTGCAGCCAGCAGCCAGGAGTTCAGGTGCCAGCTGTTCGACCTCGGAGGAATGATAGGAGCAATGGTGCTGGTGGACCACAAGGACGAGGAGGATCCAGTGGCACTGGAGATGATTCCAACCGTGGTAGACGTTACCGACCATACTAGTTTTGGTGAAATGTTGTACTTGGTAGCACTTGCTACTTGCATTGAACGCCAGACCAGTAGCTCAGGACCATCTATTTCCTACTTCCTCTTTATTTATGAAAAAAGAAAACGAAGTTAAAAAAGTTTGACCAAACTCTGTGACTTAATGTGCGTTGTAACTAAACAAGGATGTTGGAGATGCATTTTGCATTCCATAATCGTTTGTCTGCTTGACTTTTAGTTCATAAATTTCTTCTCCAATCTGAGGGTGAATGTTCATGAATTGTTGAGATGAATGCTTCGAGTCTCCTGCATAATGATTATGTGGATTGATATGTTTGACTGGGTAGCCCTATTTATAGGAATTCATATAAGGGAATTCAAAATAATACTAGAATGTTGCACTTAAAGCAATATTTGCACTCAAGTTTGTTACTATGTAGAATCTTTCATCCAGTTAAAGGAGATTTAAAAATATTTATATAATAAGAAAAATTCAAATTCAATTTCAATTGAATTCTCTCGTTTCAACCTAGCTGCACCCATGCCTATTTATGTATAAACTAAAGAAACGAACATATGACTTTACTAACTCTAGGAAATAAATCCAGCCCCATTAGGTCGCCTTTGGCTTGACCAAAAGCACACTTTTTCTAGGGGTTGTTTGAAAATGCTAGTCTTCTCATATTTGAACAAGGGAATTTCCTCTAGTTTCATTCTCTCATCTCCGCTTGGAGAAATTAAAGGTGATTCTCAACTTAAACTGTGGTAGAAGAGTTTACCAAATTATTGCATAGATTGCAACTGATCAAATAACCGATCGGTACTATAGGTACCAATTAAGAATCCCCTCCTCTTTTTAATATGTTAGCCTAACTCAATAATTATTAATTAATTAAGACTTGGTGAAATTAATTAGTATCAAGAACCCTCTCTTGGCAAAAAGTCAAGAATTCCATAGAAAAGAAAATTGAACCTAGTTAGGCTAATATAGGGAACAAAGAATATTGGACATGGAATATAGATTCTTTCGTATCCATGGAAAACAGAAGATAGACGAGAAGATATGGGGCAAAGGATATTCAAATTTGATTTGGTCTGTTTCAAAAACATTGTTCCGCGATTTAATGTATTGTTTGGTCTACTGCATAGACACAAAAACAATCCCAAATAAAAAAATTGTCTTAAGTAATACAATTTACTATACATTCATGTCGCAATCTATGTACTATTATTTTGTATAAAACAAAATGCTTTAGATAACAATTTCCGTTGGTAGTGTTTATCATCAGATAAAATGTTAGTATTAACACTTGTTCTTCTGCATATTCAAGCAGCAGTTATATCCAGAAGCGGTTGAAGTCTTTTTTCTAATTCATCCAAACGAGTCCCCCAATCCACCTTTATACTCAATGGTCGAACACTTTCCTTAACATAATCCGCTAACTTTTCATTATCCTCTCGTCCAATTCCTTTTCTACCGTCTCTTTCCTTTCTCCTTTTCTTCATTTTCTGTGCCGTCACTTTTTCCAACGCCCGCAATACATCAAAACCACTCAGTTTCTTCTCTCGCTCTTTTGAACTTCCTTCATTTTCTTCTTCATCTCTATTATACTTTGCTCGTGATAATTTCCTATTTTGCTGCTTTTGCTCCGCCTCGGAACCTGATTTGACTGCAGCGACAGCTACTGTCTTACAGATATCTGTCGTTGAATTGTTATCAAAATTGAGGTTTCTGAGCTGCGAATTGACTCGAAGCTTATTCGGAACGCATCTCGCCGCCGCCGGATTCGTGGTGGTGAATGATATCGGGAAACTGATCGGACGACACAAACATGGAGTCCATGGTCCGAGCGGAGGAGCGGCCCACATTATTTTCTGGTCACGGTTTTTTGTGACCAAGTCTCGAATAGTAAGTACGGCAGAAATATAATGGACTAATTAGATGTGTGGACCAAAATTTTCTGGGCAAGTTTTTGGCAATAGAAATGGGCCCGATTACTTTTCCAGATCGATTGATGGCCACGTATAGCATTAGAATCCATAAATGAAGCTAGTGGACACCTTTAAGTTTAAGCAATTGGACATGCGGCTATTTAAGTTAAGGGATCTTTACACGAATGGCTGTTCATATTTATTATTTTTTTTCTAGCGATATACATAATTATATATTGAATATATATAATTATATATATATATATATATATATATATATATATAATATAAATTATATATATATTATATATTCATCGCTATTTTTAGTTTAAGCAATTGGATGAACGACTATTTGAGTTAATTCTTCTTAAGTTAATTCACATATATGTAAAAGTTTCGCTAGACAGCTTATAGCCTGTTTGGTCAAGTTGGAAAAATCAGCTTATTTTGAGAAGTATTTTTTTTCAAAAGTGCTTTTGAAAAAGTACTTTTGGAAAGAAATATTTTATGTTTGGCTAATCACGCTGAAAAAGACTTTTGAATAGTAATTTGTGTTTGGCCAATCTTTTCAGAAATTGCTTTTAAGTATCAAATTACGAATAAGGACATGAATAGATTTATTTAATAGTTAATATTATAAGTAAATAAATAATCTCAAAAATTTATTATTACATGCAATAATTAAATTTTTTTATTTTATTTAAGTAAAATATGAAAATAAAATTTAAAAGTACTTTAATTCTTTTAATATTATTCAAATATATTAAAAATCATTCAACAAATATAAAAATATTCACCCCTAAAATCACTATATATTAGAAAACTATCCTAAAAATAAGAAGAAATACTTATACATTAATATCCTAAATATTAGATTTAAGACAAGGTGGGTTGCTCTGATGGTAAGCACCCTCCACTTCCAACCAAGAGGTTGTGAGTTCGAGTCACCCCAAGAGCAAGGGGGGGAGTTCTTGGAGGGAAGGATGCCGAGGGTCTTTTGTAAACAGCCTCTCTACCCCAGGGTAGGGGTAAGGTCTGCGTACACACTACCCTCCCCAGACCCCACTAGTGAGATTATACTGGGTTGTTGTTGTTGTTGTTGTTGTATCCTAAATATTAGATTTAATGGTTATTTTGGTATATACTATATTTTGTTAAGGATATTTTTGGTAATAAGAAAAGTCAAAACTGCTCCTGCTTCTGTTTTTGGAAGAAGCTATTTTTTTCTGCTTCTCAGAAACTGATTTTGCTTCTTCCCAAAAGCATTTTTTTCTCCAAAAAAAGCTTGGTCAAACATATGTTAAGAAAAAAATATTTTTGAGAAAAAAATACTTTTGTCCTTTGGAGAAGCTTGACCAAACAAGCTATGCTGGAAAAATCTGCTTATTTTGAGAAATGCTTTTCGAAAAAGTACTTTTGGAGAGAAACAATTTGTGTTTGACTAATCAATCTGAAAAATACTTTTGAGTAATAATTTGTGTTTGGCCAAACTTTTCAAAAAGTACTTTTAAGTATCAAATTACGAATAAGGACATGAAGAGATTTACTTAATAGTTAATATTATATGAATAAATAAATAATCTCAAATATTTATTATTAAAGATAATAATTAAGTTTTTTTTTATTTTTTTAAAGTAAAATATGAAAATAAAATTCAGAAGTACTTTAATTCTTTCAAGATGATTTAAATATATCAAAAAATTATTTAACAAATAAAAGCATTCATCTCAAAAGTCACCAAATTAGAAAGCTATCCTAAAAATAAAATAAAAATTTATACATTAGGAGAGTTCAATAATATAATCTCTAATTCTAAGTATCAGGTTTAAAATAAGTAAGATTATTTTGATATATACTATATTTTTCTAAGGGTATTTTTGATAAGAAAAAAAGTCAAAACTGCTTCTGTTTCTGGGGAGAAGCTACTTTTTCTGCTTCTCCAAATCTGCTTCTGCTTCTTCCCAAAAGCACTTTTTTTCCCCAAAAAGATTTGACCAAGCACCTGAAGTTGAAAAAAAAAGTACTTTTTGAGGAAAAAAAGCACTTTTGGGGCTGGAAAAAGCTTGGCCAAACATGCTATAATCCTCTGTCACTGATTAAGTTTTAGCCTCATTTAAATAAGTTTTGCAAATACAATTTGCATATCAAAACTTGGCTGCAAGTCATGATAGATCGCCACAAGTTTTGATAAATGAGTAAACTTGTCTTTTCACAAGACTTGACGGATCGTCACAAGTTTTAGTATATTACATGTCATAACTTTGGGAAAATTTGTTTTTTACAAGTCTTGACGGATTGTCACAAGTTCTCATGGATGGGCAAGACTTGCCTTACCACAAGTCTCGATGGATCACCAAAACTTTTTATTTCATAACTTTGGACAATATTGTTACTAATCTTGATGGATCTTTAGAACTTGTATCTGTGTAGAAATTTTAGCGACACATTTTGCTTCTAAATCAATTCAAATTGGTTCAATTCAACTCCAAATAACTTTAAATTTGATATTTAATCTTTTAATACAACAATAACAAATTTAGTGAATTCTCACGACTCGAGTCTGGGGATTGTAATGTGTACACATACCTTACTCTTATCCTAGGAGGGTAGAGAGACTGTTTCCGATTGATCCTCGACTAAAAAGGGATAGATATTTAATCTTTTAATACTAATCCTCTAATTCTCAATTATTAGATTCAACTGAAATATTAAAAAAAATATTATGCTCACTTAGTATTTTTCAATAAAACAAATAACGGTGTTTTCAAGTTTTTTCAACTAAACCAATTTAAACCAACCACAAAATGTGTAATGGGTCCTAACACATATTAAAAGATGGGGAAGAAGGAGGGAAATAGGGGTATACAAAGGAAATCGACAAATCGCATCAAGCCGATAATTCGAGTCACATCGAAAAAAATAATCCGATTATGGTTCGGTTTGACTTGGTTTGGTATGAGAAAAAAAATCCGACCATAATTGATTTGGTTTGGTTTGAACTAACAAAAAGTCAAACCGAAACCAAACCAATATGACATTACATGTATAGAAGTTTTAAATACATTTAATACATAAAAGTATTTCTTGTAATGTAACTCATAAATATTTCTTAAACTTTTTCATAGTTTATCTTATAACGTATTATTTCAAGTTTGGACTTATAATTTTTGAATGCTCCAATAAGTTTTATACTTCATAATTGTTAGTAACTCAAATAAAGTTCAAACCAAGATAAAATCAATGCTAACAAAAGACATTCAATTCAATTGTACTAGAAATGACAATAATGTTAATATCTAATTTTAGTGTTTCCTTGGTTTAGATAAAATGCATAACATTTTTTTAATGTTAAGTCATGTAAATAATGTAGTAGTACTTATTAATCGTATTTATTTTAGCAACTTAGTAATTTTAGATTATAGTCATTTTTATTATGGCTTATTAATAATATTTTTATGTGATTTAATTATCTTTATTATTGAATATTTTAATGCAATATCCTGACTCATATTATATTTTATGTTATTTTCTTGAAAAATACCTTATATAATTTTGTCTTACTTGGATTAAAGAAATATTTGGAGCACAAATTCTATATTTTGTGTTATGAAAACTTTATGAAAAAACCCGAAAAAACTCTAAAACTAGAGAAAAACCAAAAAACCCGATTTTTATTGGTTTGATTTGGTAATTGAGAAATTTGAATCAACCCGATCTATGTACACCCCTAGAGGAAACCTGAGAAGTTCTCACTGTGTATCTATATTTACAAATTTTTTAAACTTTCGACGTCAAAAGTTAAATGGGTGTCAGACAAAAGGACATCCCATGAAATTTTTAAGATAGGTAAGTCGAACTAATAATATACGACTGAGAGAGTGGTAATATTTGTAAGTAATAAAAATAAATAATCATATTTACATGTTGGTACGTAGAAGAAAATAACATACCTCAACGACCATGGTTTGGTTACACTAAATTAAACAATTTAACACTAAAGATTACAAATTACAATAATAAACATATCATGACTCAAAATCATCTGCATGCAATGTGTCGAACATGCTGACGATGTGTAGAAAATTCTACAACATGGCACTTGGCATCTCAGTACTGTTTTTAGTATAGGTGAAATGAATAACAACCTTATCTACACTGATTATAATCTATTCTGCCAAGCTTCTTTTGAGGCAAAAATATTTTTATTTTGTCAAAAGTATTTTTTTCTAAAATTAAAGTATTTGGCCAAGTTTTTGAAAGGAAAAAAGTGCTTTTTGAGGAGAAGCATCGGCAGTTTTGGAGAAACAGAAAAAAGTAACTTATCTCCAAAATCACTTTTGAGAAAAATAAACTTAGAACTAGTTTTTTAAAGCTTGGCCAAACACTAATTGATGCTCAGAAGTGTTTTTCAAATTAATTAATCAAACACAAACTGCTTCTAACCAAAAATATTTTTGAGAAAAATACTTTTGAAAAAAAATACTTCTCAAAATAAGTTGATTTTTGCAGCTTGGCCAAACGGGACGATTAGTTTGAAAACGAACCTAACTTTTTTCCTCTATTAGGCAAGCTAGACTACTAGACGTGGCAATTGACAACACTTTATAAGGTCAGTTACTGGCCAAATATAAGATTAGTCCATTTCACTTAAGTGTACCAGTAAACTATCTAATTAATGTTCATCAATCATAGATGAATTGTTTTGGCCAATAGATTAAATTAAAAGGACATTGGGTCACCCTTCATTAATTCCCTTTACTGCTTTTAATTTCTAAGAGACAGTTCACAGATCACAGTTGCATGCTAACTGATGGATGTTAGCAGTTGTATTTTAATAATGGCAAACATGTCACACTCTCATTCCAGCTACAATACGTGTGCCTATCCTTTTGCCGTTTCTTTTTCTTTTCGGCGAAGTGCCAAATATATCCCTCTAATTTTGAAAGTGGTTTAAAAAAACTCCTCGTTATACTATTGGATTATCTATACCTCTGTATTCATATTTTGGGTTCAAATATACCCCTCATTTAAACGGAGGGACACGTGTCATCGTCCTGTTGGTCAATTCTAAATATCTCCTAATAAATTAAAAAGATCCATTACCCATATTCGAAAAGTAATTTTTTAAAGCAATTTTTTTTTGTAAAAACTGAAAAAAAACTGAAATTATTTTTACTAATGTTTTTCAGTTTTTACAAAAAAACTGCTTTAGAAAAAATTTAAAAATATTTTCTAAAATAACGTTTTTGTAAAAACTGAAAACAAAGCTGAAAAGCAAATTTTTAAAGTAATTTTTTTTGTAAAAACTGGAAAATACTGGAATGTTTTTTTACTAAAAACTGAAAAAAAAACGAAAATATTTTTTTTTTCTAGTTTTTACAAAAAAGCTGAAAAATATTTTCTAAAATAATATTTTTGTAAAAACTAAAAACAAAACTGTAAAGCAATTTTCAAAAGCAATATTTTTGTAAAAACTGAGAAAATAATTTTTTTTTTTTCAGTTTTTAGTTAAAAATATTTCAGTTTTTTTCAGTTTTTAATTGCTTTAGAAAATTATTTTTTAATTTTTACAAAAATATTGTTTTCGAAAATATTTTTTAGTTTTTTTAAAGCAGTTTTTTTGTAAAAACTAGAAAAAAAAATATTTTTATTTTTTTCAGTTTTTAGTAAAAATAATTTTAGTTTTTTCCAGTTTTTACAAAAAAAAAAAATTTACTTTTCGGGTACGGGTAATGAGTCTTTTTAATTAATTAGGAGATATTTAGAATTGACCAACATGACGATGACACGTGTCTCTCCGTTTAAATGAGGGATATATTTGAACCCAAAGTATGATTGTAGGGGTATAGATAACCCAATAGTATAACGAGAGATATTCTTAGATCATTTTCAAAAATAGAGGGGTATATTTGGCCTTTTACCGTTTTCTTTTTAATCGACGTTACGATTCTTCTTTTTTTTTGTTAACAGAAAAAATTTGCCCAGGCAGACGACAATGAAGCGCTCTTGGTTATAAGTTAGTGACTTTTTAGCTTTTGGCACACTATTAAGAGAATGTTAACTTAAAAAACAAAAGAAGAAGGTATTTTGACTAAATTATCCTTAATTAAAATTAACATATTGTTAACTTGATATTTTGGGATTTGTAAACAAGGACAAAGTTTGAAAAAATAAAATTAATTTTTTTTGATTATGTAAATAATAAAAAAATATAAAAATGACTTATCGTGGGCTGGAAGGAATAGTGCTTAAGAAAGATTGACAACATTATTGAAATAAAGTCACTTAGTGGTAGGTCAGGAACCGACTGACAAGTCCAAGTTGTTAAGTTTGGAAATTGCGTCCGATCAATGCTATAAATTTCCAAAATTCAATTAAATTTTTTGTGATTCATTAGATTGGTGAAAATTAGTCTAATGGGTACTCATTGGTATGGGAATGAGTGAAGATGTCCGAGATATGTATGGTGTTTACTCGGGACTCCAAAATATAGAAAAATAGAGTCAGATCTAGACGTTAAACTTAATGGAGAATTCTTTGAAAATATGGTTTAAATATTATTATTTTAATATTTTCAAGATATTTCACACCAGGGCGGACGTAGAGTTTGCCCCGCGGGTTTATCTGAATTCAATACTATCACGATCCTAATTTTTCTCCGTAGGATATTGTGATAACACCTAGTTCTTAAGATTAGGTAAGCCTAACACTTACTAAATAATTAAAAGAATTCAACCATCAAATGAAAAATACGAGATAAAAATCTTATACAAGTTACAATTCCCAAAATCGGTAGTACAATTCATAAGCTCCACTGAGTTTATTAGAAAATTCCTAAATACAACTGTTCGGGTGGAATTAAATAGTATAATAAAAATATCAGAATGTGACTCGAGGCCTGCAAACGCGACGACATGTTTACCTTGAGTCTCCACACCTCGACTAACCAACTAATAATCAACAACAATCGAGGCACCTGGATCTGCACAAAAATATGCAGAAATGTAGTATGAGTACACCACAGCAGTACCCAGTAAGTATCAAGACTAATCTCAGTGGAGTAGTGACGAGGGACAGTCAAGACACCTACCGGACTAAACAACTTGAACAAGTGTGTAGATGAACTAACAGAGAAACAATATTGCTATAAAACTAAGCAGGATAAGGAATACAAAGACAATACTTGCAATGATACCCTAGTAACAACAATATTCAAAAGGAAGCAGTCAGGTAATAATGCTGCAGAGTAACTAATCACAGTCTAAGTCCGAGGAAAACAAATAAATGAAAAACCAACAACAACTCAATAAGGACAACCACTTTCACAATAGATCTGTTCAAGCATTTCCACGAGGTAACGAACCTCATACTCACAACTTACGGGTCCCAATTCATGAACCCTAATCACTTGGCATCTTGTGCCCACATTACAACTCATAACCGCACAGACGACTCACGTGCCAATAGAATAATCCTCACACAAAAGGCAAGAAGACAAGAATACGTATAATGGTTAGTGTCGTCAGGATTAACCTTTTAAAATCGATATGGGTGATTTAACTATGTGAATGCTTGTGCAAGTATTCTACCATAATTCCAATCAACAAATAAGAGTAGAGTCAATGAATAACACATAAGCAACGATCACCACGAAATGTACAGTGCAACAGAAATAACAATGAAGTTTGAAGTAGCGACCAACACAACAAGACTAGCTACACAGAACTGAGCAAATAGTACAACACGGAGGAAAACAGTTAATAGTATGCTAAGGAAAACAACAATCAAAGACAAGTGCATAGAAAAAAGGGAAAATGACAACGAGAGCACTACCGAGGTACCGCCTCGTAGTCTCAAATCGTAAATGAATCACAACTTTACTTATATCATCGCGCGAGCCTTTATATTTAGTTTTTGAAAATCTCATTTTTTCGAAATAGTATCCCGCGTTTTAGCCCACCTTATCACACCGCATGGCTTCTAGTAGTTCCCCTACTAGCCACGCATTTCAAGCCTACCTTATCTCACTGCATGCGTTTCAATACCCAAACATTATACCACTGCATGCGTATCAATAACAACAACACAGAAGAAACCTCATGCAACACAATAACAACCGCACGGCAGAAACCTCGTGCAACACAATAATAACTGTACGGTAGAAACCTCGTGCAAACACATAAAATTCTTTTCAACAAAACACGTATGCCAGAAACATAACAACTCAAGTAATTGACTTTCCCAACCTTTCCTCAAAATAATTTCAATATCACAACCACGTATAGCCATCTGCTCAATAACACTGAATAAAAAAACAACAACAACAATAATAACACGAGAATACGACAAGTAAATCAACACAAGAACTTCCAAACGAACTCACAGTGAAAGACACAACAGGAAAATAATAGTCTCAACAAGAATAGTTCAACAAGGAAGAAGTAATGTGTAATAGAAATTTCACGAAAGTGCAATTCTACAACAAGGGAGTTAGCATAAACTAAGGACCCCAAATATGAATACGTTAAAAATGAAAGGGGTAACAAACTTCCATTAAGTCCAAGCAATTACGGAAGAGATAATAATAATTTCAATTAAGGTTTAAGCAATTACAGAAAGATAACAATGATTTCAATTAAGGTTAAGCAATTACAGAAAGATAGCATGAAGATAACAGAGGCAACAACTTCAGTTAAGGCACATAAGAGTTTAATCAGCAGTAAGGGTAGAACATGAAGCAATTAATTCCAATTAAGACACGTAAGGGTGAATATAGTAGACGAGAAATTTAACATGACAAAACAACTTCATATTTAATGGACATAAAAACCTAAGAGCACTAAACGGTCAAATCTCTATAAATAGGTCCAAGCACGTACTCCTCACCTCGTGTACTCGGCCTTCACATGACACAATTAGCACAAAAGACTCGAATTCTAAGGGGTAGTTCCCCCCACAAGGTTAGATAAGATACGTACCTCAAAGAAGCTAAACTGTTACTCTAAAATGATCTTCTCGCCTGAAACAACCTCCGGACGGCTCAAATATATCCAAAATAACTTCAATTC
The DNA here is from genome assembly GCA_000715115.1 of Nicotiana otophora. Lineage (NCBI taxonomy): Eukaryota > Viridiplantae > Streptophyta > Magnoliopsida > Solanales > Solanaceae > Nicotiana > Nicotiana otophora. The sequence goes on along the minus strand of AWOL01S0016507.1, from coordinate 39,210 downwards.
ATAAATAAAACTCATAAAAAAATAATTTCGGGTAATAAAACTCAAATCTTTAACAAGAACTAAAAAGACAACCCAAAAGTCAAACCCCACACCTCGGAACCCGATAAAATTCATAAAACCCGAACACCCATTCCGATACGAGTTCAACCATATAAAAATTAATAAATTCCGACAATAATTCGACCTCCAAATCTTCATTTTCATTTTCGGAAGATTTCAAAATTTTCCTCAATTTCTTCCATTAAATTCAAAATAAATGTCACGACCCAAAATCCACATGTCGTGATGGCACCTATCTCAATACTAGGCAAGCCGACAACCTCAATAAGCCATAATTTCTTTTAAGTTTGAAAATATAATATATAAATTTGATAGAAAAATCTCACACATACTGATATAAAATACACTCCCAAAACCCGGTGTCACTGAGTACATGAGTATCTAAATGATAACAAAGTCTGACTGCTAAAATCACTGTTTGAAAATATAGAACAGTACAATAACTGAAAGGAAGAAAGTCAAGGTCAGCGGACGCCAGTCAACTACCTTGATACTCTCCAACTGATAATATTCTAAGATCTAACAGTCGCCGTATCCGGAAGCACCTGGATCTGCACACGAGGTGCAGAGTATAGTATGAGTACAACCAACTCAATAAGTAACAAGACTAATCTTTGGACTGAAAGTAGTGACGAGCGCAACAGGTACAGTCCAGTATAGAAATAACAGTACAGAAATGTAGGCATGCTTTTAAGTTCAACAGTTAAACTCAGTACCGTATATGGCCAATCCAGCCCAGGAAAGATCCATCCCATGCATATATATACATCAACTGTCAGTCAGTGACTCAGTACCGTATAAGGCCAATCCAGCCCAGGGGTAAATTTATCCCCAAATATAGATGACTAGGACAATATTCATGTCTAAGGAAAATTCATCACAATCATAAATCAATAAGGCAAATCCATGTCGTGGGAAGTCCATCCTGAACATATATAAATAAGGCAAGTCCATGCCGTGGGAAGTCTATCCCGAATATAAATCATTTACGCTTACTGTGGGGGGTGCAGACTCAGGAGGGGCTCCTTCAACCCAAGTGTGATATAAAGTCGATATGGCCTGTTGCAGACAGGCATCCCCGATCCATATAATGATAAAGCCGATATGGCTTGCTGCAGGCGGGCAACCCTGATCCATATAATAATAATATATATAAAGCCTATATGGCCTGCTGCAGGCGGGCAGCCCAGATCAATATCCTATTATTTATGAACGTTACTGAGTATGAAATGTACATTTTAAAATAATTAAATTAAATAATAACACGACCTTATGGGTCCCAAACTATAGGCACGTAGCCTAAACGTCATCTTTAATACAAGTCTCAGCTCAATTTTTCTAATACGTGGAGAATTTTCGGATAATAACATGATTCTTTAATTTTACAATTCCACATAATTTATTTAAGTCACAATTTCTATGGTGCACGACCACGCACATGTCACCTAGCATGTGCGTCACCTCCAATAATTGATATCACACAAAATTTAGGGATTCATACCAAGTTTAAAAATGTTACTTTCCTCAAACCGTTAATTCTTTACTCCGCTATGCCTTTGCCTAGTGAATTGGCATCCGAACGCCTCGAATCTAGTCATAATTAATTTGATTCAGTCAATACAAATCATTGGAATTAATTCCATATGAAAATATTAATTTTCCAACAAAATCTGAAATTGAACTCAAAAATCGCCCGTGGGGTCACGTCTCGAAACCCGACAAAAAGTTATAAAATATGAACGCCAATTCAACCACGAGTCCAACCATACCAAATTTATCAAATTCCGACATCAACTCGACCTACAAATCTTAAATTCTTATTTTGAAATCCGTAGGCACAAATCCTCTAATATCACCACAAAAACACGTAATCTAGTCGAAATACTCGATAATAATCCAATATTATTGACTAACAATGATCACAAGTGACTTACCTCAAGATTTTCCATGAATTTTCTCTGCAAAATAGCCCAAAACTGTGTTGAAAATGTCCAAAATGACAAAAATGTTGGAACCCTTTGTTATTGTACACTGCCCAGAGGTTCCACTTAGCGGTTCCTCTTTTGCGGTGAAGCAACCGCTTCTGCGATTGCCTTCGCTTCTGTGGACAAGAAGTCCGCTTCTGTAATCCATCCCCCCTTAGCCCAGGCCACATCTGTGACCATTCTGTCGCTTTTGCGGTTGCGCTTCTGTGATTCCAGGCTTGCTTCTCCGAGCTCGCACCTACGAGCCAAATTCCGCAGGTGCGATTGCATCAGAAGGCAAATATTTCCAAATTTCTTCCACGTCCAAAATTTAGTCCATTAACCATCCAAAACTCACCCGAGGCCCCCGGGACCTCAACCAAATATATCAATAAGTCCCAAAATATCATACGAGCTTAGTCGAAACCTTAAATCACATCAAACAACTCTAAAACCACGAATCATACCCCAATTCAAGCCTAATGAAACTAAGAAATTCCAACTTCTACATTCGATGTCTAAACCTATCAAATCAAGTCCGATTGAACTCAAACTTTGTATAAAAGTCATAAATGACATAACAGACCTATTCTAATTTTCAGAATCAGATTTCAACCCCGATATAAAAAAGTCAACTCCCCGGTCAAACTTCCAAACTTAAATTTCTAATTTCGCTATTTCAAGCTTAATTTAGCAGCGGGCTTTCAAATTTTTTTTCGGACACGCTCCTAAGTCCAAAATAACCATACGGAGATATTGAAATTATCAAAACTCTATTCCAGAGTTGTTTACACATAAGTCGACATCCGGACAACTATTTCAACTTAAGCTTTACATCTTGGAACTAAGTATTCCAATTTCATTCTGAAGCCTCTCCGATAAGTCACATATTTATAATTAAACACATGATAAGCAGTAAATGGGGGAACGGTTCTGTAATACTTGAAACGACCGTCCGAATTACTACATTCTCCCCTTTTTAAACAAACGTTCATCCTCAATGGGTTTAAAATCATACCTGGGGCCTCAAATAGATGTGGATATTTGCTCGGCATCTCCCGCTCAGTATCCCAGGTAGCTTCTCCGACTGGTTGGCCTCTCAACTGCACTTTCACTGAAGCTATGTTCTTTGATCTCAACTTTCGAACCTGCCGGTCTAAAATGGCCATCGGCTCCACATCATAAGTCAAATTACCATCCAACTGCACTGTGCTGAATACAAAACATGAGACAGATCCCTGACATACTTCCGGAGCATAGATACATGAAACACTGGATGAACTCCCGATGGATTAGGTGTCAATGCAAGTTCATAAGACACCTCTCTAATCTTCTCAAGTATTTCAAAAGGTCCAATATACCTAGGACTCAACTTGCTCTTTTTTCCAAATCTCATAACACCCTTCTTAGGCGAAACTCGAAGTAGTACCTTTTCTCCTACCATTAAGCAACATCGCGAACCTTCCGGTCGGTATAACTCTTCTGTCTAGACTATGCCGTGCGAACTCGTTCCTGAATCAATTTAACCTTTTCCAAAGCATCCTGAACTAAATCAGTACCCAATAGTCTAGCCTCACCTGGATCAAACCAACCCACCGGAGACCGACACCATCTCCCATATAAAGCCTCATACGGAGCCATCTGAATGCTCGATTGGTAGCTATTATTTTAGGCAAATTCTGCTAGTAGCAGAAACTGATCCCAAAAACCCCCAAAACCTATAACACACGCGCGTACCATATCTTCCAATATCTGAATAATGCGCTCGGACTGTCCGTCCGTCTGAGGGTGAAATGCTGTACTAAATTGAACATACGTGCCTAACGCTCGTTGCACTGCTCTCCAAAACTATATGCCCCGATCCGAAATGATGGGCACTGGCACATCGTGAAGGCGAACAATCACACGGATATAAATATCAGCCAACCGCTCCAAGAATAAGTAGTACCAACTGGAATAAAATGCGTGGACTTGGTCAACCGATCTACAATCACCCAAACAACATCAAACTTCCTCAAAGTCCAACTACGAAGTCAATGGTAATACGCTCCCACTTCCATTCCGGCATTTCAAGTTTCTGAAGCATTCTGCCCGGTCTCTGATGCTCGTATTTCACATGTTGATAATTTAAACACCGAGCTACAAACCCAACTATATATTTCTTCATTTTTCTCTACCAATAGTGCTGTCTCAAGTCTTGATACATCTTTGCGGTACCCGGATGAATGGAATATTGCGAACTGTGGGCTTCTTCAAGAATCAATTCACGCAGCCCATCTACATTTGGCACGCAAATCCAACCTTGTATCCTCAACATCCCATCGTCTCTAATAGTAACATCTTTGGTATCTCTGTGCTGAAATGTGTCCTTCAGGACAAGCAAATGGGGATTATCATACTGGCGCTCTCTGATACGGTCATATAAGGAAGACCGTGAGTCACACAGGCTAGAACTCGACTGGGCTCCGAAACATCTAACCCCACGAACTGATTAGCCAAGGTTTGAACATCAACTGCAAAAGTCCTTTCACCAACAATAATTAATGCAAGGCTACCCATACTCACCGCCTTTCTACTCAAGGCATCGGCTACCACATTGGCCTTCCCCGGATGATACAAAATAGTGATATTATAGTCCTTTAACAGCTCCAACCATCTATGCTGCCTCAAATTTAGATCCTTATGTTTGAATAAGTGTTTAAGACTCCGATGATCTGTAAATACCTCAAAAGACACACCATAGAGATACTACCTCCAAATTTTCAATGCATGAACAATGGCTGCCAATTATAAATCATGGACAGAGTAGTTCTTTTCATGTGGTTTCAACTGGCGCGAAGCATAAGCAATCACTATACCCTCTTGCATTAAGACACACCCAATACCAATCCAAAAAGCATCACAGTACACTGTATAAGAGCTTGAAGCTGAAGGCAAAACTAGAACTGGAGCTGTGGTCAAAGCAGTCTTGAGCTTCTGAAAGCTCTCTTCACACTCATCCGACCACCTGAATGGAGCACCCTTCTGGTTCAATTTAGTCAAGGGTGATGTAATAGAGGAGAAGTCCTCCACAAAGCGACGATAATAACTAGCAAATCCGAGAAATCTGCTAATCTCAGTAACTGAAGATGGCTTGTGCCAACTCTGAACTGCCTCTATTTTCTTCAGATCTACCTTAATTCCTTCACTGGACACTATATGTCCTAAGAATGCCGCCGAACTAAGCCAGAACTCACACTTAGAGAATTTAGCATAAAGTCTCTCTTCTCTTAGCCTCTGTAATACAATACCCAAGTATCGTGCATGCTCCTCCTGGCTACGTGAGTACATCAGGATATCATCAATAAATACTACGACAAACAAATCAAGATACGACTGGAATACACTATTCATCAAGTACATAAATGCTGCTGGGGCATTGGTCAGCCCAAAAGACATCACGAGAAATTTATAGTGACCATAACAGGTCCTGAATACCATATTTAGAATATCCGAATCTCAAATTTTCAACTGGTGATACCCGGATCTCAAATCAATTTTGGAGAATACCCTCGCTCCTTGAAGCTGGTCAAATAAATCATCAATACGCAGCAAATGATACTTATTCTTGATTGTAACTTTGTTCAACAACCTATAGTCGATACACATCTGTATAGTACCATATTTCTTTTTCACAAATAGAACTGGTGCATCCCAAGGAGACACACTAGGCCTAATAAACCTCTTATCAAGAAGTTCTTGAAGTCGCCCTTTTAATTCTTTCAATTCATTTGGTGCCATACGATACAGAGGAATAAAAATGGGCTGAGTGTCCAGCACCAAGTCAATACCAAAATCAATATCACTGTCGGATGGTATATCCGGCAAGTCAATAGGAAATACATCCGAAAAGTCTCGCACTACCGGTACAGAATCAATAGAAGGAGTATCTGCATCAACATCTCTTACAAAGGCCAAATATGACAAACACCCTTCACAACCATACGTTGGGCCTTCAAATAAGAAATTACCTTGTTGGGAACATAATTTAGAGAACCTTTCCACTCGACCTTCGGCAATCCCGGTATCGCCAACGTCACTGTTTTTGCGTGATAGTCCAGAATAACATGACATGAAGACAACCAATCCATACCCAAGATAACATCGAAATCGACCATACTAAGAAATAAAAGATCAACTCTAGTCTCCAGTCCCCCAATAGTTACCACACACGACCGATACACATAATCCACAATAATAGAATCGCCCACCGACGTAGATACATGAACAGGTGAAACTAAGGACTCACGGGGCATATCCAGATAATGAGTAAAATATGATGATACATACGAATAAGTGGAACCAGGGTCAAATAATGTAGAAGCTTCCCTGTGGCACACTGAGACAATATATGTGATCACTGCATCTGAAGCAACGACATCTGGCCTAGCAGGAAAATCATAGAATCAGGACTGACCGCCACCTGATCGACCTTCCTATCTTGGGCGACCCCTAGCTGACTGAGCCCCACACCGAGCTGGCTGGGCGGGTGGTGGAGTAACTGGTACATGAGTCGTATCCTGACTCTTCTGCTGAACTGGACCTCACAAAAAGCGGGGACAATATTTCCTCACATGACCCAGCTCTCCACACTCATAGAAATTCCTCTCAAAAGATGGTGGCGAGTTCTGAGGCGGACCTCGAGAACCAGAATAACTACTAGAAGAACCTGTTATAGATGAACCCTAAACTGATGGTGCACGAGATAAACTCTAGTGGTGTTGCACCAACTGGTCTGCTCTTCTAATAAGTCCCACACCATCTGAAGGCAGCCCCAGAAAACTAAAAAGTAGTGAACGAGACCCCACTGGTCTCCAGAATACCCGTTGTCCGAAGCATCCGCTGGCATTTATCCAGAAAACTCTGAGCATCCTCTGACTCAGCACCGCTAAATGATGGAGGTTGAAGCCTCCCAAATCTCTCAAGTTTCCTCTGCTCATCATCGGCCATAACGGGGATCACTTGGGCCTGAGCAGCTATAACCGGCTAGACTGGTGGTGCCCCCAGTATCTGAAGTCCCTGCACTACTTGCTCTGGAGTACGGGCAATAGGGGTATGAGTATCTCCCCCGACCTGAGAAGTGGAAGGTGCGTCCTGAGCTGAAACCACCCGAGCAAGGCCAGTGCAAACAGTCAAAATCTGAGCTAAAGCCTCCTGAAGGCCTGGAATCACAATAGGCATAACTGGTGCCTGAGCTGGTCCTGTTGGCTCAGCTCTATCTAGAATCTGCTCCTGAGATGGAGCAACTGGTGGTGCTACAAGTGCTCTCCAACTGTCATACGAGCTATACCTCGACCTCTACCTCAACCCCGGCCTCAACCTCGGCCCCAACCTCTCGCGACCCTAACTGGTGGCACTGGTGGCTGACCATCCGATCCGGTAGTACGTGTACTCACCATCTGTGAGAGAATAAAATAACAGAAATTTAGTTTCCTGAATCAACAAATTCGCACGACAGAGTACAAGAAAGTAAAATTTTCCTAAGGGTTCGACAACCTCTCGAAGATAAGTACAGACGTCTCCGTACCGATCCACAAGACTCTACTAAACCTGCTCATGACTCGTGGGACCTATGTAACCTAAGCTCTGATACCAACTTGTCATGACCTAAATTCTGCATGTCGTGATGGCGCCTATCTCAATACTAGGCAAGCCGACAACCTCAATAAGCCACAATTTCTTTTAAGTTTAAAAATATAATATATAAATTTAATAGAAAAATCTCATACATACTGATATAAAATACACTCCCAAAACCCTGTGTCACTGAGTACATGAGTATCTAAATGATAACAAAGTGTGACTGCTAAAATCACTGTCTGAAAATATAGAACATTATAATAACTGAAAGGAAGAGAGTCAAGGTCAGCGGACGCCAGACAACTACCTTGATAGTCTCCAACTGATAATACTCTAAGATCTAATAGTCGCCGTATCCGGAAGCACCTGGATCTGCACACGAGGTGCAAAGTGTAGTATGAGTACAACCAACTCAATAAGTAACAAGACTAACCTTTGGGCTGAAAGTAGTGACGAGCTCAGCAGGTACAGTCCAGTATAGAAATAACAGTATAGGAATGTAAGCATGCTTTCAAGTTCAACAGTTAAACTCAGTACTGTATATGGCCAATCCAGCTTAGGGAAGATCCATCCCATACATATATATACATCAACTGTCAGTCAGTGACTCAGTACCGTATAAGGCCAATCCAACCCAGGGGTAAATTTATCCCCAAATATATATGACTAGGACAATATTCATGTCCAAGGAAAATTCATCACAATCATAAATCAATAAGGAAAATCCATGCCCTGAGAAGTCCATCCCGAACATATATAAATAAGGCAAGTCCATGACGTGGGAAGTCTATCCCGAATATAAATCATCTACGCTTACTGTGGGGGGTGCATACTCCGGAGGGGCTCCTTCAGCCTAAGCGTGATATAAAGCCGATATGGTCTGCTGCAGGTGGGCAACCCCGATCCATATAATGATAAAGCTGATATGGCCTGCTGCAGGTGGGCATCCTCGATC
>AWOL01S0016507.1:19026-29407 GCA_000715115.1 Nicotiana otophora | reverse complement strand
ATATATATATATATATATATATATATATATATATATATATATATATATATATATATATATCCGATATGGCCTGCTGCAAGCGGGCACCCCCGATCCCATAAATATCCTCATATTTATGAATATGACTGAGTATGAAATGTACATTTTAAAATAATTAAATTCAATAGCAACACGACCCTATGGTCCCAAAATATAGGCACGTAGCCTAAACGTCATCTTTAATACGAGTCTCATTTTAATTTCTCTAACACGTAAAGAATATTCAGATACTAACATGATTCTTTAATTTTACAACTCCACATAATTTATTTAAGTCACAATTTCTATGGTGCACGCTCACACACTCATCACCTAGCATGTGCGTCACCTCCAACAATTGATATCACACAAAATTTAGGGATTCATACCCTCACAACCAAGTTTAGAAATATTACTTACCTCAAACAATGTAATTCTTTACTCCACTATGCCTTTGCCTCGCGAATTGGCCTTCGAATGCCTCGAATCTAGTCACAATTAATTCGATTCAGTCAATACAAATCATTGAAATTAATTTCATATGAAAATACTAATTTTATAACAAAATCCGAAATTGAACTCAAAAATCGCACGTGGGGTCCACGTCTCGAAACCCTATAAAAAGTTATAAAATATGAACACCAATTCAACCACGAGTCCAACCATACCCAATTTACCAAATTCCGACATCAACTCGACCTCTAGATCTTAAATTCTTATTTTGAAATCCCTAGACCCAAATTCTCTAATTTCACCTAAAAAATACGTAATCTAGTCAAAATACTCAATGATAATCCAATATTATTGATTAACAATGATCACAAGTGACTTACCTCAAGATTTCCAATGAATTCTCTCTGAAAAATAGTCCAAAACCGTGTTGAAAATGTCCAAAATGACAAAAATGTGAGAACCCTATGTTTTTGTACATTGCCTAGAGGTTCCGCTTAAGTGGAATTTTTAACCGCATCTTCGGTTCTGCTTTTGCGGTGAAGCAACCGCTTTTGTGACTGCCTTCGCTTCTGTGGACAAGAAGTCCGCTTCTGCGAAAAGGCGTCCGCTTTTGCGATCTAGTCCCCCTTAGCCCATGCCACATCTGTGACCATTCTGTCGCTTCTACGATCGCGCTTATGCGATTCTAGGCTTGCTTCTGCGAGCTCGCACCTGCGAGCCAAATTCCGCAGGTGCGATTGCATTAGAATGCAGAAATTTCCAAATTTCTTCCAAGTCCAAAATTTGGTCCGTTAATCATCCGACCCGAGGCCCCCGGGACCTCAACCAAATATACCAATAAGTCCCAAAACATCATACGAGCTTAGTCGAAACCTTAAATCACATCAAACAACTCTAAAATCACGAATCATACTCCAATTTAAGCCTAATGAAACTAAAAAATTCTAACTTCTACATTCGATGCCGAAACCTATTAAATCAAGTCCGATTGAACTCAAATTTTGCACACAAGTCATAAATGACATAACAAACATATTTTGATTTTCAGGATCGGATTCTGACCCCGATATAAAAAAGTCAACTACCCGGTCAAACTTCCAAACTTAAATTTCTAATTTCGCCATTTCAAGCCTAATTTAGCTGCGGGCTTCCAAATAATTTTTCAGACACGGTCCTAAGTCCAAAATTACCACACAGAGCTATTGGAATTATCAAAACTCTATTTCGGAGTACTTTACATATAAGTCGACATCCGACCAACTATTTCAACTTAAACTTTACATCTTGGAACTAAGTGTTCCAATTTCATTCTAAAGTCTCTCCTACAAGTCACATATTTATAGTTGAACACAGGATAAACAGTAAATGGGAAAATATGGATGTAATACTCGAAACGACCGTCCGGGTCGTTACAATAAACTATGAATATAATCATAGAATCTTGAAATATAATCACTTCCGGATATAGAACACTTACCCAAGTCAAAGTCGTGAATAACTCCTCCAAAATTGCCCAAAATCGAGGCTTTCAATCTCAAAAGAATATGAAGACAATGGCCAATTTCGACCCCTAAATGTTCTACCCAGTTCTGCTTCTGCGAGGATCTCATCGCGCCCGCGGAGTCGCTTTTGCCACACATGCGTTGCTTCTGCGGAGCATACTGGCCAGCAGCGCCATCGCACCTGCAGCAGTGGTCTCGCTTTTGCGCACGCGCATGTGCGCTGCTAGATCCCACTCCTGCGAGCACACGCCCTTCTCCTCCGATTCAGCGAGAATGCACCCCGCGGTCCTAAATGCGCAGGTGCGAAGGAACCAACAGCCAGAAAATCAAGCAGCTCCAACAAGGCGCCAAACGATCCGAACCCCGTCCGAAACTCATCCGAGCCACTCGGGACCTCGTCCTAATATACCAATAAGTCTCGTAACATAATACGAACCTACTCAGGGTTTCAAATCAAATTAAATAATGTCGAAACTACGAATCGCACCATGAATTGAACTTATGAACTTTCAAATATTCCAACTTCCAAAACTCGCGCTGAAACATATCAAATCATTTTGGAATGACTTCAAATTTTGCATGCAAGTCATGAATGACATAACGAAACTATTCAAATTTCCGGAATCGAAATCCGAGCCCGATATCAATCAAGTCAATCTTCGGTCAAATTCCTAAATATTTCAAAACTCCAACTTTTTCCAACTTTCGCCAAAATGTGCCGAATTGTCCTACAGACATCCAAATCCAAATCCGGACATACGCCTAAGTCCGAAATCACTATACGAAACTATTAAAATAATAAAAATTTCATTCCGGAGTTATTTGCTTAAAGGTCAAACTCATGCTAACTCTTTTCATTTAAGATTCAAGAATAAGAATTGTTCTTTCAATTAAATCTTGAATCGTTCGAAAACCAAACTCGACCACAGACGCAAGTCATAATACACAATACGAAACTGCTCGAGACCTTATGCCGCCGATCGGGACATTAATTCTCAAAACGATCAGTCGGGTCATTACAAATACTTTCGATACAGAGCATAAATTTATATATAAAAGTTTATTAAAATAGCAAGAAGCGATAGGTGTGACCCATAACTTTAAAAATAAAATGGGTTCAACACTAAAAAACTTAAAAGTTGATCACATAAAATATAAATCCCGAATCCGCCTTTATTTCACACATATATTTACAATATAAGCTAAAAAATAACAGGTTCAATTTAACTCATAACTAACACTAAAGATCAGCACTTGAGGAGCCACCTAAAGTGTTGGAGATACGGGGACTTTGGGTGTTTAAGAATAAAGAGGAAACGATATGGATGTCACATCTACAGCTTTTTAGTGTTTTTCTTTTTAAATATTATTACTATATCATTTAAGAAGTTAAAATAAGAGTAACTGACCCATAATATTTTGTCCAAGGAACTTGGAATAAGGAACTCTGCAATGAAAGTCAACTTTATGTTCCCCCATCAATCTATTTCTAATACCTTTGAGATAAGGAAAACCATATTATATTCGGTTGAAGACTTCCATATTTAGGAAACTCAACATATAACACTTCATGTGTAGCATTCAAATTACTCGATGCCGAAGCTTCCTTTTGTTTTTATGTGGTAAAGCAAATACTTGCGCTTCCAAGTAGCATTTGGTAATATAATACAAGTTGAGTGTTTGCAGTTCTTGTGTTGCTTGAATCAAAATAGATTTTGCTTTCCTAGAAGGGAAAAAAAACATATTCCATAACTTTATATGAGATCTCCATCTTAACTGCCGTTTGGACATAATTCTAAAAATATTATTTATTCATGGAATTTGATCAGTTTTTTAAAACGTTTTAAAGAAAAACTTTCAAGTTTCAAAAGCTGATTTGGGTGAATATTTTTTCTCACTCACAAAACTTGAATTTCTTTTTATAAGTAAAATGCATGTCCAAACATAATTTGAACTTTCAAAAATTATTTTTCAACACAACTTCAAAAACTCTTTTTTTCAAGTTTCAGCCAAATTTATGCCCAACGCCTACTTAAGATGAAGCTTTTAATTCTCCTAAAAATAATAAATAATACATGTTTAATGTGTCTCTTAATAGTCATGCAAAGTTGAAGTAATTTTCTAGCTATTTAAATTTGGCCGGAAGCAAGTGATTTATTTATGAAATCAAAATGTATTAATTTGTTTCTTCAAAATTACCCTTGTTTAATAAATGATTGAAAAAATTTCTAAGAACTAATTCAAAACTTCTTTACATTTTCCTATGAATTAATTAAAATAAACCGCTTAATTAATATATTAATTGACTTTTTCCCTTTTTGCCCCTTTTTGCCCCTTTTGTCTTTTTGTTTTTTTGAGTCGAGGGTCTTTCGAAAATAATCTCTCTACTCCTTCGGGGTAGGGGTAAGGTCTGCGTACACACTACCCTCCCTAGACCCCATTAGTGAGATTACTGGGTTGTTGTTGTTGACTTTTTATTGAAGGTGCTAAACCCCACTTAAAAGAAAGAGATCATTTCAGCGACCTCCCTCCAGGTTTGATTTGGTAACACTCACCTTCCTTGTGGTTTGCAATATTACACTTGCATCCCTTATTTTGATTCTATTGTAATATAATTTAAATTTATTTATTATTAATACAAATAATTATAATCTAACCAATTTACCCTTCAAATGTATAGTTTTCCGTGTCAATTTTATTTCACTGTATGTGTCTATCAATCTATGGAATAAGATCCCTAACCATTGTCGCCAAAACTACGCCATTGAAGTTGATGATGGCCCAAACGAAATCAACGATAATCTTCAATCTCAATATAAAATGATTGGATTTTACCTCATCCCTCTCGACATGAGACATGGTTTATTGGAACTCTTTGCAAAAACCCCTTTCTAATATCGTATGCTTTTGATGACTTCATTTATAAATTACTTTCCAAGAAAATAAATTAAAAACAAAGAGAAATTAAATAAACTCATGAGACATAAAAATGTATGGAGGTGGCGAACTGGCCGGATTTGGCAACATTTTGGGATTGTAAAACATAATAAGATCTAATGGTAATTTATGGAAAAAGAATTAGGTTATTATAAATAAATTACTTAAAGAAGATATTCAGTAAGTTAATCAATCAATCAAAAATTTAAAAGGATAAATTAGTCATTTAGTACTTTTTTTTACATTAATAATAAATAGGTTAAAATCAATGTTACAAAAGAATCAAAATAAGAGAGATAAGCATAATATTAAAAATCAAAAGGGAGGTGAGTGTTTAATAAGTTCAATTAGAAATGAATTGATTAACACTTCTTTACAAGTAGCGGTGGATTAATTAAGGAAACTTGTACCCGCGTTTGAAGGGTGCTTTTATATATATATATATCGTTCACCAGATTCTAAATTTTATTTGTGGTATATATTTCAGGAGTAGCAGCAATTCTCATTGCTAATGCAATTGTTTAAAAATGTAAGTACTTAAGGGGGTTTTCTTGGCTAGGTTTGGCATCTATATTCTTACCTACTCTCAGCATTTAATAGTTTCTTGATTGTCAGTCACCTATATCCACCGGCCTCTTCGGGTTTGGCTCTTCTGTTCTCTCTATTTTTAAATATTAGTACAAAAATATTTATGCAATTTGATTATTTATAACGTAATTATAGGTTAAAAAAAAAGTATTGACTTATTATTCGATAAAAATATAAGTTACCTGTAGGGGCGTATCTAGCTCTTAGAGTATGGTTCACGTGAACTCATGCTCATTTCCCTAAATCATATATAACAATATTATATTTCTTCAAAATTACTTAAATATATGTGTGTGCACCCATACTCAAGGACTCCTATGGTGCAATAATTATTGAGTGCACCTCTACAAATAAAATTTGTGCTTCAAAACCTACTCCGGACGGTCTTGTTTTCGACATTGAGTATAGATATATATATGAAAATTAATAAAATTTTAAAAAGTATAAATTTTGAACCTATAATTTCAAAAGTTTAGTGGGTCCAGAGTAAGAGACTAAAGTTAAACCCGTCAAATAAGAATTCTAGATCCATCTCTTTATAATAGTGCACCCATCCTCTTGAAATCCTGGATCCGCCACTGGTTACCTGCTATTATAGATTAAACTACACCCATAATATAATTTTTTTTTTATTATTAATGTGTATAATTTAAATTGTTTCTTTAATTGAATGCGATCGAATGTAGTTCACGTTTTTGATATGGTTGGAATCCAAAGATTTATAGAGTTTTAACTTTTGTAAAATAACCGTGTAATTTTTTATTTATTACTATTTGGTTATGTAAATGATAATCACAAATAATTATTCATAAAAATTAAAATTAATAATTACCTAAAAACAATAACACAAATTATCTAATAGTGTGATAGGATATACGTAAACGTTAAATTCATGCACATATTGTGTAACTGAAGTGGGGCCGAGGCGGAATCATGAAAATTTGCTGCTTTCTTTGCATGAGGGGAATACGCAATGCAAATAGCTGGCTAGTATGAAAGAAAGAAAGTATAGCGAACATTTTGAATATGTCCTAATATGATTGCTTGGACGAAATCCCAAATTTCCACATGTTCACTTTGTTCTTGGTCAATTACCACCCATCTTTTCTCAACATCAACAAATAATCATACTTCTTAATAAAACAAAAAAAATGCACTCAGATCTTGAAGTTTATGAGTTCTTATAGCAATTTCAAATAAATATTATAATAATAATTAATTCATAATTAAATATTTAATAAATTTCGAAATATAAATATAAAATTTAAATAAAAATTATTGAGTTCACGTGAACCCATAACTAACACATTAGATTCGCCCGTGTTTCACAACATTAGTACTATACCCCATTATTAGTTTTGGCTAGTGAGAAACGTGGAACTTTTTATGGCAATAATTTCTATTAATTCTCTTTTGGTAGTTGAGCTATCTATCCTTACTTGGAACAACTCATGCCTAACCCTACTCCCCCTATTATGAAAACTGGATTACATACAAAAACCATACTATCTGAATAACATATTATATCTATCTTTCTTGTATCCGTTATATATGTAGGTATTTCCTATTCTTTCTTACTCATTACTTCTTCCCTTAAATTTCTTTGAGAAGCTAAGTTCCCTTTTGTTTTCTTTCCTACCCTCCAAAACTAACTACATAAAGCGTGTTGCCTTCTTTTGCCTTTGATCAAGACAACTCCATACAATTATTTTTCTTCTTGGAGGTTTAATTAGTTCAGCTTCTTGTACACTTCTTCTTCTACGTCAATCTTGAACTCTATTTTTTTTTTTTTTTTTTTTTAAAAGAAGCTAATTAGTACAAAAATGGCAAACGAAAGTATAGAAATGGAAAAGGAGAGACTAACAGCAGAGATGGATTTCAAAGATTCATCCTCAGTTGTTATCAAAATCCGGCGAAAATTGCCAGATTTTTTACAATCTGTAAAGCTTAAATATGTTAAGCTAGGGTATGGTTATTCATGCAACCCTGCTACTCTTCTTCTTCTTGTTACCGTTTTGCCCGTGGTTACCCTCACTCTTATTCAGCTCACCGGTCTAAAACTAGACCGGTTTTCTGATATATGGACAAGTCCAAGTTTACTTGTTGACACTTCAACCGGTCTTGCCGGTTCAATAGTGCTCTTTTTCTTTTTAGGTATTTACTATGTCAAAAAACCTAGACCGGTTTATTTGGTTGATTTTGCTTGTTATAAACCTGAAGATGAGCGAAAAATGTCCGTGGATTCGTTCTTGAAGATGACAGAAGAGAACGGCGCATTTACTGACGAGACTATAGTCTTTCAAAAAAGAATATCCGAACGTTCTGGTTTAGGTGACGAGACCTATTTTCCTAGAGGAATCACATCCAACCCACCAAATCTGTGCATGAAAGAGGCACGAGCGGAGGCCGAGACGGTTATGTTCGGTGCATTGGACCAACTTTTTGCCAAAACCAAAGTCAAGCCAGAGGAAATTGGAATCCTCATAGTAAATTGTAGCTTGTTTAATCCAACCCCATCTCTCTCCTCAATGATTGTCAACCATTACAAGCTCAAAACTGATATTAAGAGTTACAACTTAGGTGGCATGGGCTGTAGTGCTGGCCTAATTTCAATTGATTTAGCCAAACATCTATTAAAAGCAAATCCAAACACATATGCAGTTGTTGTTAGCATGGAGAACATTACATTAAATTGGTACTTTGGAAATGATAGGTCAATGTTGCTATGCAATTGTATATTTCGTATGGGAGGAGCAGCCATGCTTTTGTCTAACAAGTCGAAAGACCGAACCCGGTCCAAGTACGAGCTGGTCCACACGGTTCGAACCCATAAAGGAGCTGATGACAATAGTTACAACTGTGTGTACCAAAGAGAAGATGACAAGGGAGTGATAGGTGTGTCACTGGCTCGTGAACTTATGGCAGTAGCTGGGGATGCTTTAAAAACTAACATCACCACGTTAGGACCATTGGTGTTACCACTCTCGGAGCAATTCAGGTCAGAACTGAACTCATTGTTTTCAACTAGAATAATTTATAAATGTACAAAAATATTTAAAGGGGAAAAGGTAAAAAAATATCTCTTAACTAATGGGAATATTTTAGCTTTTTCTTATCCGTTATACTTTAAAGTCATTCATATCCCTTGCCCCTAACCCTAACGAACTCCAAATTAAAGTATATGGAGGGTAATTTGAAATTGTAGTAAAAAGTAGAGGAATAAATTTACATTTTCTCCACGAAGTATTTTGAAATATAGAATCCACCTAATCTATGTTGGAGCTCTTTCAAAGTCGGACAAATACGAGATAATTTATTAACGATAAGGGTGCTAGGGACCGAAGTATAATGGATGGTAAAATTAAGAATTTCATATAGTGTAGCGGTAAACTTAGACCTTTTTATTTAAGATATATACACATAACAAGTTCATATTTATTCTGAATCTACTGACTTTAAATTCTGGGTTCGCATCTAATTCAGGTTCTTTGTAACATTGGTCAAGAGGAAGATGCTAAAAGCAAAAGTGAAGCCCTACATACCAGATTTCAAGCTAGCATTTGAGCATTTCTGCATACACGCAGGAGGGAGAGCAGTTTTAGATGAAATACAAAACAACCTAAATCTAAGTGATTGGCACATGGAACCATCAAGAATGACACTACACAGGTTTGGGAACACTTCAAGCAGCTCTTTATGGTACGAGTTAGCCTATTCAGAAGCAAAAGGAAGAGTGAGCAAAGGGGATAGAGTTTGGCAAATAGCATTTGGTTCTGGTTTCAAATGTAACAGTGCTGTGTGGAAATCACTAAGAGAAATTGATTGTAATGAAGTCAATAGAAATGGTAACCCTTGGGCCGACTGCATTCAACGTTACCCTGTGAAAGTTGCCCTTGCCAAGACATAGAACCATACAGAAGGCGGAGCCAGGATATGAAATTTATGTGTTCTGAATTTGCTATCGAACCCGGCCCATAGCTCGTCTTAATTAGCTACTGTGTATGCTATTAAATATTTATGCATTAAAATGAATTTTTTTTAATACGAATGCAGAATATAAGTAAAAATTACTGATTTTGTCCGAATCCATCCCTAATGATCTAGCTCCGCCTCTATGGAGCCATAGATTATATGTCAATATTCGGTTGGTGAAAAATGGGATGCTGGCATAATTGATTGTGGTTAGTAAAGAAGAATCATTCTAGTTCACGCAAGTCTAGTTTCAACTTTTAGGTGGGCAGCTTGCCTCATTGATTATGGTTCAAGAAATACAACTACTATTTATGAGTTCGTTTGACATTCTCCTTTTGTTCTTTAATTATCTTCTCACTTTTATATGTTGAAATGATACTTCTATTACTCCACACTGTCATGCTAAATTCTATTCTCCCCGTTCACTTTTACTTGTTCATTATATTAAAAATACATTTTTACTTTTACTTGTCAACTATACTAAATTAAGAAAAAGCCAATTTTTCCCTTGTTTTACCCTTATAAATAACTACTCATTCCCCAAATCATTTTACAAGACTTTTGGAAATGCTATTATTATTATGGGTAAAATTATAAAATACATACTTCATTTATTTTTTCTTAAAGGGAATGCAAAATCAAGAGTGGACAGCTAAAAATGAATGGGAGGGAATAATGATTAAGCTTATTCAGATCTAACTCGCTCGTGGGCTTATTATTTGAAGATGAATTTAAGTAATTCTATGCCCTGACAGTGACGAGAATAAAAGTATTTAAACAATGAGGTAACTGATAAAATATTTACAAGCCAATATTCTAAGATATGTAATCTAACCTGTTACTGCAAGTTAACCTAAATAGTATATATATATATATATATATATATATATATATATATATATATATATATA